>ML805561.1:115439-127004 GCA_009831015.1 Picea engelmannii
GAAACCCAAAACTTCCACAACGAACTTAGGGAGAGTCCTCCACCAACAGTCAATGAAAGCAATGCCTCCCTTTGAATTCACCCTCAACCAGGCCTCGGGGATGTATAGAAGACTACAAATCCCAACACGACAAATCCCATATGCACCCTCTGTTCTACCATCTCTGGTGTTTCACTTTCTCTTCCCATCACTATAACTAAATGCAGGCTTGCTCGCATGTGCCTACCATCCCTCCACCACCTTATAAGCATGCACGCCCATATGGACATCCATGCCGAATGTCTTTCGGATGCACACGTCAATAGTTTAAAATTGTGACATGACCCACCATTAACAATGTAAGCGAGGGGGAGAGTATGATACTCGTTTTGAACCATTTTCCCCAATTATATAGAGGTTGTAAGCTTGGCCCATGTGTAATCTTCCTCGTTCAATGATCTCTAAATGTGGAAGAAAGAGATGCAATTGATTTGAGAGCGAGTTTTTTTATTCGAGCCACTAGACTTCGCAATTGATGCCCTCCAATATTTGAGTTAAATTTGATAGCACAAATGATGATCATAGAGTCATCGAAGACCAACAATGCCTTGATTCCTCGAGAATTGGCAATATTTAATCTACACCATAGGGATTAGGCCTCAACTAGATTGTTAGACCCTAGCTCAAGCTCCCAACCATAATGAACTTGGTGGAATACTGAAAAGGGTGGTGAATCAATATTATGCAATATTTTACCACTTTTAATAAGAATATGTAATCATTAACTTTATCGGCAGTATATCATCAATATATCATGAGAAGTACCAATCAATAATGCATAAGAAATAACCACAGATACACAATATACCATCATTTACGTGGAAACCCAAATGGGAGAAAACCACATAATGCTTTATTATATATATATATCAAAGATTACATTCATAGGAAGCACCAACTTCCAACTTCTCCAACACCAACTGGAAGGAGGCTCCAACCCCCTGTTTATAGGCTCCAACCTGAAGGACTCTACAACTCCCCGAATTATCCATCTACAACTGGAAGGAGGTTCCAACCCCCTAATTTACAGGCTCCAACCTGAAGGAAGCTCCAACTCCCTAAATTTTCCGACTCCAACCGGAAGGAGGCTACGAACCCCTTTCATTGTCTCGTCCTTCCGCCCTAAAATATAAATGTAGACTCAACCTGTCACTACCATTGATACTGTCACTACCACTGCCACTGATACACCAACCTGTCACTGTCACTATCACATCAACCTGTCACTAATATACCATCATCGACCTGTCACTATCAATTTGTCACTGATATACCTGTCGCTGCCACTGATAATCAACATCAACAAAACTGGATCCACTCACATAGATCATATAAAAGCATATGGCCAATATCAAGTATCCAAACCATGTGCCAAAGTATACCTCAAGCATGTGCCATAACCATGTACCACAAGATATGTCTCAAATATATGTCAATATCACAAAGATGTGCCTCTAACAATGAACCATAGCATCCATAAACCAAGAACCAAGGATATGTCTCAAGCATGTATCAATATCACCAAGACATGAATCTCAACCATATGCAACTATGAACCAAAAATTCCTCCAAGACATGCCTTAAGCATGTGCCAAACCATCCATGATACAAGAATCAAATACACATAAAAACATACATTTACTCATGATGAGAACCTAATGCATATCATCTTAGACTAACAAACAAACCTGGTGCATATCATCTTCAGGAAACACAAGATGGCATCTTCAATGAATTTGTCTTAGCCTTGCTGGAAAAAGACTAGGCATCTGGTGGGGCCTTGCGGGACAAGTGTCGTACAACCCACAGGGGTGCCTCATGGGACACCTATAGCCTGACCTGCGGGGGTCAACTAAATTAGGTTTTTCAAAAACCCTTCACTTCTGTAACTCTGAGACTTCCACACTCCTTACTTCCTTAGATTCGCTTCCTCAGATTTGCTACAAAAAGATCACTTGAGAGATAGATATTCAATGAATTCAAGTGTGTATACAAATGAGAGGCTCCTTAAAGTGTATTTATACTTTTCCAAGTGGCTTCTTTCCTTAACTTTATGGTCAGTCTGTATTTTCTTGTTATAACCATTTCACCCTTTAATTATTGACTTATAACTTCTTGTTGCAACCGTTTAGGGGATTCTCAACCATTCTTTGGGGCTTTCAACCTCAACAGGGCATAACTCCTCAACCGTGAGGAACCATGTGGCGTACCAGCTACCGTTGGAAATGGCATGACGAGGACTATCCATCTATGAGTGTTTTACATGTACTTGTAATGTTCTTCAACCTCATTTTCTTCAGTCAGCTTCGGGCCTCATGACCACACCTATAGGATTCTTGTAGAATTATTCAAAGTGTCTTCTCATGAGGGCCATGCTCAAAGATACACCATAAGGGGAACACTTTGGAGACTTCTTCAATTATACCAATTAATTCTAAAGGATTCTAAACTTCTAAAGTTGACATGAATGACAATCAATTTTTCAAAAATATCCCTGTTTGGCATTGATGAAAACACTCATGCTCCCCCTACGACCAATGCTTCCCCTATTTTCATGCTTATGTTATTTTTCCCCCTTTGATATCAACGACAAAGGGTAACCCCCCCTGAAAATCTGCTTCTGAACTTTCTCTCCTTCTTTTGTTCTTTCTCTCTTCTAGTGCATTTTAACCATTGGTGCTTCCTGATGATGTAAACTACTAACATATATAAAAAACATTCATATTAAGGTTCCTTTATTAACTGATCAACAATATTCTTTGCACAGATGATTTCTCTTCCCTTCTCTTCTTAGAAAAATGTCATGTAGATCACTATGGAGCATAAAATATTCCAAGTTTCTGTCGAAGATACTCAAATGTCTCTCTTGGGAGAGGTTTCGTGAATATGTCTGCAATTGTTCCTTTGTCCCAATATAATATAACTTGATATTCATTTATATAAATTGTTCCCACAAAAAGTGAAACTCGATCGAAATATGTTTGGTCTTGGAATGCATCACTGGATTTTTGGAGATACTTTTAGCACTAGTATTGTCATAGAATATCGAAATAGGCTCATCATACTTCACTTGTATATCTTACAAGGTTTTCTTCATTTGGAGAACCTGAGTACAACATGTTGCTACTGAAATATATTTTTCTTCTACTGTAGATAATGATACTGAATATTGCTTCTTACTTAACCAAGATACCATACAGTCACCCAATAAAACGTTGCTCTGATAGTACTTCTTCGATCATCGATGATTCCTGCCCAATTTGCATCTGCATAGGTGACCATAGTCAACTCATTCCCTTTTGGATACCACAATCCAAACTTTGTTGTTCCTTTAAGATATCTGAAGATCCTATTTACTACTAGAACATGAGTTTCCTTTGGTGTTTCTTGAAATATTGCAACCTATCCATCTGCTTGCATCTGGTTTTGAGGTTGTCACATAGAGTAGGATGCCAATCATCAATCTATAGAGTCTCTGATCTGCTTCCTTAGATTCATCGTCTTTTCTCAACTTGCAATAGATCACCATAGGAGTATTACTAGTTTGCAATCTTCCATTCCAAACTTCTTCAACATTTCTTTAATGTACTTGGATTGGGAAATGAAAATGCCTTCATCTAGCTGGGATATACGAATTCCCAAAAATAATGTTAATTCACCAAGTAGTTACATTTCAAACTCATTCTTCTTGTCTTGGGGAAAACTTCTTACTCATCCTGTCATCATCACTTCCAAAGATAATGCCATCCACATATACTTCAATGATAAGTATGTTTTTCTTGTCAGCCTTTAAATAGATATTGCTATCTACATTACCCTTTCCAAATTCTTGTTGCTGCAAATCCATGTCCAATCTTGAATACCAGGCTCTAGGGGCTTTCTTGAGTCCATACAAAGCTTTCTTCAATATGCAAACATAATCTTCCCTTTCTGACAGTAATAATTCCTCTGGTTGTTCGATGTAGACTTATTCTTCTAATTCACCATTTAGAAATGTGGTTTTTACATCTATTTGATATGCATTGATTCTCTTAGAACATGCACATGCCAAGATTAGTCTAATTGCTTCCATTCTGGCAACAAGGGAAAATTTTTCTTCAAAATATACTCCTTCAACTTGAGCATATCCTCTGTGTTGGCACTGTGAGTGGTTGTAAGAACCTAGGTTTGAGTTATCTTTGACCAACAAAACCCTTCAGACACCGGCCCTTTCGGCATCACCTGCATGCAGATGAAGTCTCACCTGAGTTATCTATTAGGACTGCAGGAACCGGGTTTCCACAGTAGTGAGGGAATGGGAAGTGATCATTCTATTCATTCATACTTATCGGTTATATGAGCATTATTTTGTCTTTGTTCTTCACGAGCTACTTAATGAATTCAGATTCATATTACCATTATAGTCCAAATTACAACATAAACCCCTTATTGTAATGATCGTAACTATTGCACAATGATTACACATAACACAATTCTAATATGAGATGCATCCAGATAGAATCCATGAACAATCCCAAAAAATAAATTCAACATAATAGTTAACGTGGTTCACCCAACTCTGGGCTATGTCCACAACGAATGGATTATTTATTATTCTTTTGGTAAATATCTTAGGTTTGCACACTGCGCTTATAAAGATACATCATGATTATCTTTCTCTTCTCCTAGACTAGTCGCTCTGCAATGCAAGCCTCCCTCTCTCTCTCTGCAACATCTCCTCAACACTCAGACATAGACTAAATGGTTACTTCTTCAACTCATTCGTGCGGGAGAACAACAACAACCATCATAACCCCTATTATCCCAACCCATTACATATTTATACCCAAATTCTAGGGCTTAAAATCCTACTTTGTTCATCCCAAAACCCTATTACAATACATGATAACTCAATTTAACTTGTTGTTCGGGCTGCTTTCACCTGATTTTCCATCTGCATGTTGGTTTTTCACTCTGACTGTTGTTCTTCCTTCTTTTTCACATCCTTCTATCTTTAGCACGTTTGATTGTCATCCTTCCTTTTCGTCCGATTTATTCTCTTTTTTTATTCCCTTCCTTATTCCTCTGCTCTATTTCTCTGCTTTATTCCTCTCACTACGCATTGTACTCCTGGATGCGCCTCAACTATTCACTTCCTAGTCTTCATTTTTCTTCTGCGCACATCTTCTATACTTAGGATTTTTCATGAATCTTATTTCCATAATTCCTATCCAACAGGCCCCCAACACTCACTTATGGCTCATCCCAAGACACTTAGGTATTTTTCACGCTCCTCCACCCTTAGATGAATTTTTGGGAGGCTTCCTTAGATGCCACAACTTCCTTTATTATAGCTTCCTCTATTTCCACAATCTCTTCGATCTTCTACGAGGTCATTGTTTGTAATATTTTCTTTTGATTCGTGTGCTGCATGTTTCACCTTGCCCTTTGTAGTGGCCAGTTCTCCAATCACCTTGAGTCCCTTTTCTTGTAGCGGGCCTAAGCTCTGCTGAAGGATATTCTATTGATCCCTCATATTTTCAACTTCCACATATGATTGCCTCTGTGCCAAAATGGTCATCATCTGTTCTGTCAGTGGAAGTGTGTTTATTCTCTCTAAATATTGTTGGGAATTTTCTTGCGCCTCTCTTGATTTTTCTTCTACGACCTTCATCTATGGATATTCTACCATATCTTTCCAGATTTGGGTTCTTTCCTCGCAGAGTTTCATACATTCTTCTTCCACCTTCTTGATGTTGGCCATGACTTTCATCATTGTTCTCTCTCTGCCAGCTCTTACCTCTGGTGGTGTTTCTGATGTAATTTTCGTTTGTAGATCCTCTATTTTCATGCAAAATCCTTTGATGGCTTCCCCAATTTTCAAAACCTTCTCCTCCATAGTAGCTTCCACTACTATCGATTCTTCTAGAATTTCCTTGTATAAATTCTGGATGACCGCTTATGTCTTCTGCGCCATTATCTCGGCTTCATCCTTTTCTTTTAGAGATTTCCTGACCCTTTACTCAACCTCATTCTTTCCCTTCATTGCTTGTTCAACCTTTTCTTTAGCCTTCGTCTTCTCTTTCAGTGTGTTCTCCATTTTCTACTCCACCACGCTCTTTTCTTGGAAAGCCACTGCGTATTCCTTCTGCAGTTCTACCTTTTCCTCTGTAACCTTTATCCATTCGCTGGAAGCGTTATCTGCATGGAGTTGTAATTCCTACGTGATAACCATTTGCAATCCCCACAACACTATTGTTGGCATCTGTGAGACAACTAAGTCCAGGTGACTCAGTCCTTGTAATTGTGCCTACATTTCGGGTGTGAGGAACCCGATGGCATCTGTCGACAGTTTTATCACTCTACACCATTCAACCATTTTTGAGAAGCGAGAAGTGGGAGCTTCTCCTTCTCCCGTCATACCTGTTGGTTTCCCTTCCTTGGATCTTCTTTCTGCTACCAGGCTTACTATCTCCAGTCGTTGTTGCAATTCTTCCATCTGCTCTTGCATCCTTTTTTCCATTTCGTCCTACCATTGTGACATCTATTGAACTACCTCATCAGTAGCATCCTTGACTTGCTAACCAATTTGGTCCATTTCGTCATTCTTCAATGTATAAACAGTCGGTTCCTTGTGCACTTTCTTCTTTTTGCGCGCACCTCCTGTTGACTCTTTTCCCTTGTCCTTTATTTTCCTTTCTGTACTAGCAACAAAACCATTTGTTAGCAATGGGTGCGGTTGTAAGACCTTAGGTTCAAGTTATATTTGACTAACAAAACCCTTCAAACATCGGCCCTTTCAGCATCACCTACATGCATATGAAGTCTCACTCGAGGTACCTATTGGGACTACATGAACCAAGTATATGCAGGAGTGAGGGAATGAGAGGTGATCATTATATTCATTCTTACTTATTGGTTATATGCACGCTATTTGTCTTTGTTCTTCGTGATCTACTTAATGAATTCAGATTCATATTACCATTATCGTCCAAATTACAACATAAACCCCTTATTGTATCAATCGTAACTATTGTGCAATGATTACACATAAGAGAAATCTAATCTAATATGCATCCAGACATAATCCATGAACAATCACACAAAAGACATTCAACACAGTAGTTAATGTGGTTCACCCAACTCTAGGCTACGCCCACAATGACTATATTCTTTATTATTGTTTTGGTAAATGTCTTAGGCTTGCGCACTGTGCTTACAAATATACATCATGGTTATCTTTCCCTTCTCCTAGACTAGGCGTTTTGCAGTGAAAGCCTCTCTCTCTCTGCAACATCTCCTCAACAACCAAACATAGACTCAATGGTTAATTCTTTGACTCATTCGCGAGGGAGAACAACAACCAACAAAACCCCTATTCTCCCAACCCATTGCATATTTATACCCAAATTATAGGGCTTAAAACCCTACTTTGTTCATCCCAAAACCTTATTACAATACATGATAACTCAAGTTAACTTGTTGTTCGGGTTGCTTTCACCTGCTTTCCCGTCTGCATTTTGCTTTTTCACTATGACTGTTGTTCTTCCTTCTTTTGCATGTCCTTCTATCTTTAGCACGTCGAGTTGTGATCCTTCCTTTTCGCCCATTTTCTTCTCTTGCTTTATTCCCTGTTTTATTCCTCTTATTTATTTCTCTACTTTATTCCTCTCATTGCGAGCTATACTCTTGGATGCGCTTCAACTGCACACTCCCTAGTATTACTTCTTCTTATGTGCACATCTTCTATACTTCATATTCTTCATGAATCTTATTTCCATAATGCATGTCCAACACTTTGCATACTAATGTTTCCTTGTTTCTGGTTACTTGTCCATCTTCATTTAGTTTGTTTCTGAACACCAATTTTGTATCAATCACATTTTTGTTCTTCAGTGTTGGAACCAGTTCCCATGTTTCATTCTTCTCTATTTGATTCAGTTCTTCTTACATGGCCTTGACCCAATGTTCTTCATTACTGGCTTGCTCAAAGCTGCTGGGTTCAACTATGGATAATAGTGCAATGTGTCTCTTCTCTGGTGTGTGTAACCTTGTACTTCCTCTGGTTTCTATTCCTGCATTTCTATCTCCAATAATTTTCTTTGGTGGATGATTCTTTTGAATCCAATGATTAGGTGTCGCATTTGAAATTATTGTTGATTATTTTCTCCTTGTTATGCTTTTGATTGCTTTTCTACTTGTTCTTCTTCTACCTCTTCTTCTTTTAGTTCTTCTTCTGTTTCCTGTTCATTAGAATTTTTTCGTTCTTCTTTGATCTTCGACACATCTGCTTCATCAATCTTCACATTTATGTTTTCCATTATCTTCTTGAGTCTTAGATTGTAACATTTGTATGCCTTATTTTTTCTTGAATATTCAACCAATATTCCTTTATCAACTCAAGAATCAAATTTTCCAACTCTTCCATCTTCTCTCTTTATGTAGCATTTGCTTCCAAATACTCTAAAATTCTTAATGTTTGTTGGTCTTCCTTTTGATAACTCATATGGAATTTTGTCATTGTTACTTCTGAGAATTCCTTTGTTCAATACATGAATGGTTGTGTGCACTGCTTGTACCCAAAATACATTGCTCAACTTCAAGTGCTTCAACATGGTTATGTCCATCTCTGTTACAATTAAGCTCTTCCTTTCAATGACTCCATTTTGCTGAGGTGTCCTAGCTGCTGAGAACTATTTTTTTATTCCATGCTCTTCATAGAAATCCATGAATTATTTTGATGTGAATTCACCACCATTCTCTAATCTTAAAGACTTAATTCTCATATCCATTTCGTTTTCAACCATTTCCTTGAAAATTCTGAAATGTTCGAATGCCTCTGATTTCTTCTTGAGAAAACAAACTCCAGTCATTCTTGTATAATCATGAATATGCAACATGAAGTATTGATAGCCATTCAGTCCCTTTGTTCTCATTGGTCCACATAGATTAGTGTGCACAATTTCCAATGGCTTTGTTGTAGAGTATTCATTCGATCTGAATTCAGTTCTTGTTTGTTTTCCATGTAGGCAATGCTTGCACATAGTATTGGCCGGTTTTGAAATTTTAGGCATTTCTCTTACTACTTCCTTTCTGCTAATTTTGACCATATTGTCAAAATTCATATGTCCCATTATTCTATGCAAAAGCCAACTTTCATTTTCCCTTCTCAAGCAACATCGTTTTTTTTCAATCTCATTTAAGACATATATGTTCTTTGGAGTTCTTACTGTTGTAGCCACCAATTTGTCTGATCCTTCTTTCCTTATCTCACACTTCTCTGAGTCAAATATAAGTCTATGTCCCTGATCACAAATTTGACTCACGCTTAGAATATTATGCTTCATGTTTTTGACAAGCAGGACATTGTTTTGCTTGAAATCCTTACTTTCAAGCTTGATTGTGCCTTTCCCTATAATTTTGGTCAAGTTGTCATTGCCAAACGAAACAGATCCATCTCTTTCTTTCTTCAGAGTCATAAATCTATTTTTTTCACCTATCATATGCTTTGTACAACCACTATTAATGTACCAATCACTTCTTCAATTTGGGCTTGTAGTGCAAGGGAACATTCTTCAACATTTAGGTTATCCAACTTCCTTATCCAAATTCGTCATGGCCCTTTTACATGATTGTTGAATCTGTGATTTGGTTACTTTGGAGGAATTGTTAATCTGTAATCTTTGACCATATGTCCAAAATTGTTGCATTTGTAGCATTCTACTTCATCTTCTAGTGACCCAAAAGTTTTATAGTTTCTGTTATATGCTTCATGAGGCTTTCTAAATTCTGAGATGATTAATTCTAGAGTGACCTTCATAATAGCTTCTGTTCTTAGCATAAACTTTGCAGTTTATAAATTTGTGCCCAAAATTGCTACAACAATAACATGAACTAAGAAAGATAGTTTGATACTTGGGAGATCTTCTGAATGGTACTGTTCTTTTGTATTTTTCTTCTTGATTTATTTCCATGGTAGGATGTTGATTATGAATCCAGGGTCTTCTAGACTATGCCATCCTTCTTTAATCTTCTTCTTGAGTTCTTTCAACTTCCCAATTGTTCTCATTTGAAGGCTTGCATTTGTCCTTCTTGGTGGATTCTCTAGTGACTTCTGCATACATATTTTGTTCTTATTCATCTTCTGTACTCATAGAGCTCAAACCCTTCTCTGCATATGTCTGGTTGTATCCTAGTCCAGACCTGTCATAATATGGCCTTTGAGCGCTGATGATCTCATCGAGTATTTTGGTGTTGTTCTGCTGCATGTCTCTTTTCTGAAGTTATTTCCTTAGTGAAACTATTTTTGTTTCCAAGTTCTCCTTCTCTTTCTCTTTTTCTTCTAGCTGGATTTTGAGTATTTCTTCAATCCTTCTCGCTTTTAACTCTCTTTTATCTTGAGTAATTCTCCCTTGAGTGATTTGTTTTTCTTCCTCTCTTTCTTTAGTTCACTTAAGGCGTTGATTAGTTTTGCTTCAATATCTACCTCACCTTCTTATTCATAATCCTCTTCATCATTTTCAAAAGCCATAAAGAGTACATTTTCTGAGTCACTGTCGCTATCATCATCCTCATCCGATGAGGAACTATCCTCCTTTGAGTAGAGACTTTTCTTGAAGAATCTATTTTTGTTTCTTCTCTTATTTTCTTTTTTATATTTCTTTTCTTTCTTAAGAGATTCTTCTTCATCACTATCTGACTTCTTAGCATAAGGACATTTAGAAGAAAAATGATCAATTTTATGACAATTAAAGCATATTAAGGGAAGTATACCTTTGTACTTGTCGGTTCCTCTCTTCAAATTCCTTACGAAGTTGGATATTTCTTGATCTTCGTTTGAATCATCACTACAACTGCAACTTGACTTTGACTTTTTCTTGTTCTTCTTTGTCTTCTTGGATTCTTTGAAAGTTGCTTCCTTCCTGGGTGTATTATCCTGCTCCGTTCTCATTTCATAGGCTGTAAGGATTCCATGTAACTCATCCATGGTCAAGGTATCAAGATATGTTCTTTATTCTAGGGATAAGACTTTATGATCAAATCTCATTGGAAGAGACCTCGGTATCTTTTGAACAATTACCGGTTCTTTGATTTCTTCTCTCAATCCTTTAATAACATTTACTATTTCATCGACTCATAGAAAGTAAGTTGCAATATCTTCATCTTCCTTCATCTTTAGTTGTTCAAACTTACCTCTATAGGTTTGAAGTTTCCCCCCCTTTACTTTAGCATCCCCTTCGTAAATGTTTTGAAGTTTGTCCTAAAGATCCTTTGCAATATCACAATGCATGACTTTGACATACACTGATTCATCAAGGCCATTTAGAATAACATTTTTAGCCTTTGAATTATTTTCACTGAGTTTCTTCCCGTCTCTATCAGTTGGAGTAGTGGTAGGTGTTGTGTACCCATATACTACTACTTGTCAGACATCAAATCTCTGTGCTTGTACATATGTTTTCATCCTTCTGCTCCAGAAGGAATAGTTATGTCCATTAAACCGTGGTACTCCAATCTTAGCGTACTCCATGTTCTTCCTTCCAGTGA
>ML805561.1:136115-155425 GCA_009831015.1 Picea engelmannii
ATCAATGGTATCAATGGATAGTGAAAAGGAAGCCCCCTTTATATCACTACACTTGGGATTTATTTACAAGAGACTTAGAAGCACAATATGGGAAAGTTTGGGAACAAGACTACTTCAGTCAATTGACAAGAATCAAATACTTAAGCGATATTGAAGATTATAATTCAGAATTCAAGGTATTGGCCACAAGGGTGGATAACATAAGTGATGAACACTTGTTGGAAACTTACATGGGTGGATTAAAAGAAGACATTAAACACAAGTTTTTATTAAGACAACCTACAAATATTGTGGAAGCTATGCAAAATGCTTGTCATATTCATGCCAAAAATAAGGCTACACACAAGTCTAGTATTGGAAGCAGAGATTGTTTTGGGGGTCATAAGACAACCATACCTCAACCAACAAGGTTGAAACCTCAACAAATGGATGAAAGAAGAGCAAAAGGACTATGTTTCAATTGTGACAATGAGTACAGTAAAGGGCATAAATGTGGCGAGAATAAATTATTCTACATAGACTGTGAAGAGGAAGAATATAGCATACCTAAACCAAAAATCTTGACACCTCAACACATGGATGAAAGGAGAGAAAAAGGACTATGTTTCAATTGTGACAACAAGTACAGTAAGGGGCATAAATGTGGTGAGAAGAAATTATTCTACATAGGCCGTGAAGAGGAAGAAGATCATGAATTAGAACTGTCACAAGACCCAGATCTAGAAGAGACTACTCCAACAATATCTTGTCTTGCATTGGCCGACATCATTACTCCACAAACCCTCAAGATACAAGGATACATAAAAAAGAAGAAGGTAACAATATTGATGGATTCGGGTAGCACCCATAATTTTATCGTTTACAAATTAACAAAATATCTCAATTGCTTTGTATATCCTGCACCAGAGTTTCAAATAATGATTGCAAATGGAGGTACCATAAAATTTTCAAGTAAATACCATAGTATTAAGCTCAACATGGGGGAGTAATTTGTGGATAGCCCCATGATTTCCATCCAAATGGAGGGTGTTGATGTTGTATTAGGGGTCCAATGGTTGCAATCACTGGGAATAGTGGCCTTTGATTCACTTTTTTTTCATGAGATTTTCCTCAAATAGCAAGGAAATTGAGCTTAGAGGTATCCAAGGGAAACCCTCTAAAGTGATAAGCTCTAATAGAATGGAAAAATTACTAAAAAAGGGACACTAGGGTTTAATTGCACAATTGTTTTCGCTTGATGTTCAAACATCTATAGCCCTTGCTCCGTCAGATCTCCAAATAATTATCAACAATCATTTCGAGGTGTTTGGTGAAATACCTAAGGGTCTTCCACCTACTCGAGATCATGACCATGCTATTCATTTGCAACTAGGAAGTGTACCACCTAACATTAGGCCTTACATGTATCCATATGCACATAAGAGTGAGATTGAGTGCATGATCCAGGAAATGTTAGAGGCTGGCATCAGTCAACATAGCCAAAATTCTTTCTCTTCACCAGTGATGTTGGTTACAAAAAATAATGGTTCATGGCGTATGTGTCCATATTATAGACAACTCAACAAAATGACCATCAAAAATAAGTTTCCTATCCCTATCATTGATGAATTATTAGATGAATTACATGGAGCAAAATTCTTTACTAAGCTGGATCTTCGTTTGGGCTATCATCAAATCACAACGAGGTAGGAAGACATTCCTAAAACAACTTTTAGAACACATGAATTCCATTATGAGTTTTTGGTCATGCCATTTGGATTGACTAATGCACCTTCAACATTTCAAAGCTTGATGAATTCTATTTTCAAGCCCTTCCTTAGAAAATCCAAGTTAGTATTTTTTGATGACATACTAATCTACAACAAATCTTGGGAAGAACATGTACAACATGTCGACAGAGTATTACAACTATTGGAAGAGCAACAACTTTATGCAAATTCTTCCAAGTGTGCCTTTGGGGTTCAGGAAGTGGAATATTTGGGTCATATTGTATCTCATGAAGGTGTAAAAGTGGACCCTAACAAAATTAAAGCCATGAGGGAATGGAGAATTTCCAAAACCTTGAAGAAAATTAGAGGATTCTTAGGATTACCAGGATATTGTCACAAGTTTGTCAAGAACTATGGTCAAATAGAAACACCTCTAACACCATTATTAAAGAAGGAATAATTTTCTTGGACCGAAGAAGCAACCAAATCTTTTGAAAAACTTAAGGAGGCTATGTGTACAACTCCTGTCTTGGCCACACTTGACTTTACAAAAACATTTATTGTGGAGTGTGATGTCTTAGGCCATGGAATTGGTGTAGTTTTAATGCAGGAAGGAAGGCCCCTTGCCTTTGAAAGCAACCAACTTAAAGAAAAAAAACTTAGTCAAACCCATTTATGAAAAAAAAATGTTGGCCATACTACATGCAATTCATAAATGGCGCCCCTACCTAATAGGAAGACACTTCAAGGTAAAAACAAATCATGACAGTTTGAAGTACTTCTTGGAGAAATGATTATCTTCAGAAGAGAAAAAAAAATGGGTTACAAAGATGTTGGGTTATGACTCTGAAATTATTTACAAAAAAAGAAAACATAATGTTGTGGCAGATGCCCTTTCCAAGAAATAAGAAGAAACAAAAGGTTCACTATGTGTTATTTCTATCCTGCAAACTGATTGGGTGGAAGAAGCAAGGATAGAATGCAATCAATATCAAGAGGTATGCAAGATCATTCAATAACTACATGAAGACCCCAGTTCAGTAGACAATTTGTATGGACTAATGATTTTCTATGGTATCACGATCGCCTATACTTGTGTAAGAATTCCCAACTCAAACAGAAGATCCTTTTGGAATTGCACACTTCACCTATAGGGGGGCATTCAAGATTCTTGAAAACATACCACAGGATCAAGAAGGATTTTTTCTGGGAAGGTCTTAAAAATAATGTTCAAAAGTTTGTGTCTGAATGTTTGGTCTACCAACAAAATAAAGGAGAGACAATCAAGATTCCAGGTCTCCTACAACCATTATCTATACAAAGTCAACGTTGGGAAGAAGTTTCCATGGATTTTATTAAAGTTTTACCCAAATACGAAGGAAAGATTGTCATCATGGTAGTAGTGGATTGACTAACACGGTATGCCCATTTTTTCTCTCTTTCTCATCCTTTTAAAGAAAGTACAATAGCAACAACATTCACGAAAACAATTCAAAAACTACATGGAGTCCCCAAGATTATTGTAAGTGACAGAGACCCAATTTTCATGGGAAAATTTTGGACTAAATTATTTTCTTGTTTGGGTACTCAATTGGATCATAGTTCATCTTACCACCCTCAATCTAATGTGCAAATTGATATTGTGAATAAATGTCTAGAATGATATCTTCGTTGCTTTCCAGCCAATAAACAAACATAATGGGTCAAGTGGTTTCCCTTTTTTGGCACTTTATGGATATCATCCTCCATCCATCACATCACCCTTAAAAGGGAATACAAAGATTCAAGCAGTGGAGGATCACATAGAGAACCAACAAGAGGTCCTCAAACTATTGAAGGACAACTTGGTTATGTCACAAAACAAGATGAAACAAAAAGCATATCAACATCGCAGTGAAAGGAAATTTGAAGTGGGGGATTGGGTATTTCTAAGGCTACAACCATACACCGAAATTTCCCTCAAGCAACAAAACAAGGACAACAAATTAAAAACCTAATATTATGGCCCCTATAAGGTTTTGCAAAGGATTAGAAGTATGGATTACAAATTGGAGTTGCCTCCATATTCAAGTGTACATCTAGTCTTTCATGTTTCTTGCTTAAAGGTCACCGACAACAATATCCCAGTCCAAACTATTTTACCAGAGATCAATGAAGAAGGGGAAAATCATACTAGAGCCATAAACAATCCTTGAAACAAGAAATAAGAAGATGATAAATCGAGCAATTGCAGAGTACCTCGTTAAATGGAAGAACCTACTAGTGGAAGAGGCGATGATGCAAAGAGGGTCTATCCTATCACCCCACAGGGTCTCTTTTCATGACCTCCTGCTCACAGGATCGTTCTCAATCCCCTCTTCAGCCCGAAGAACTTCAAGGTTCTTCTAATTCCCTATCGGGAATTCTGCACCCACAGATTCTATTCATGCGATCCTCCTTCCTTGATTTATCGGAGGATCAGAACTCGCATCTTCGTGAGTTCTCGACCTATTCCTCGGCTCTCAAATCCCCGAGATCCGAGGCATTAGTCAACGCTGACTTCCCCTTTCTTCTATCGGGACTTCGGCTCCTTGCGACTTCGCCGTTCGCGATACCAAATATTCGGTTCTCCAAGCTCCAAGCCCCGATGTGCCGAACCACCGATTTCGCTTCCTCGCGACCTCGCCCTCTCGCGACTTCGCCGCTTGCGAGGCCCAATGACTCCAACGTCAACTTCCGAAGCCCGAGATACCGAACTCCCGATGAGCTTGCGTCACCTGCCACATCACCCTGCTGCAGCCCACACTACTTCCACGGCTCTCGGGATATCGCGTCTCGCGACTTCATGACTCTCGCACCCTAACTCTCGAGCCTTTTCTTTCAAGGTCTCGAGACCCGATGGCACGTGCAGATCCAACGGTCCTCCAACGCCCAGATCCAATGACTCACGGGATTTCTTTGTAAGATCCGACGACTGTCGGTCTCCTCTTGCTGTAGGCTCCACCTGAGCTCCCTTTGGACGTAAACTCCTCCACGGTCCAGATCTACTCTGCTGTCAATCTAACGACGGACGATACTCTCTCCTGAGCATGCACGCACTTTCTTCCTGCCTTGGGAGAATTTCCAAGGTTCCAAAGGCCTCAACCTTTGCTTCCTTCTTCCGCGGGTTCTACAACTTTGAACCTCGCTGTGTGTTCTCCACGACACTATCCTTTCTGAGCTTGTGTAAATACTCAGACCCCTTGGGGAATTTGGTCCTTCTTCTCCCTCAGATGGAGAATATCGACGCCTTCCTGGCTTCCTGCTCAAGCAACCTCCGTGCTGAGTCTTTCTGGGTATTCAGCAACCCAATACAGGTCCCTCAGTGGACTCTGTTTTCCGCTTCAGAGCTCCAAGAGTTCTTCCTCCTGTGCCTACCTGCACATTTACTCAACGCCCTCCTGGCTGATTCTCTTTCCTCAGAACGCTCAACAGTCCTTGGTTTCTTTCGTGCAACCTATGCACTCGCTCGATGCCCTTCTGGCAGAGCTTCTCAGAATCCTCAGCAATGCTGGTCTTCCTGAACTCACAATGGGGTTCTTCTCCAACACAACCCGTGCGTATCCTCAATGCCCACTTGGCAGAGCTCCTACAAAATCCTAAGTGGTTCTGTCTGCAACTGTGTCTCAGCCACACAACCTTGTCTCCTAAGGTGTTCAGCAACCTCACGTGTCTTCTTCTCCTGAGTTAATGACTTCAGTCTGTGCCTCAGCACGTCTCTGTCTGACTCCTCACGAGTTCATAAATGCATCCACTATGCATGGCTATCAGAACCTCAATGTCCTGTCATACCCTCCTGGTATGAAGCCTCAAAGACCTTCAATCCTGAAATCAAACCAACCCTGCAAATACACAACTACAACATACATTCACAATATAAAAGGAACACACACGGACATCCATATAAGACAAAATAATGTAGGAAAACTGTTGTTTGTATTAACAATGGCAAATGCCTATATACTTTTACAAGGTCCTCCTGAGCTCTCTCGCCTCCTCTCTACTCTCTTTTGCTCTACATGCATCCTCTTGCAAAATGAGATCTGAATATCTCTTTTACCTGAGGGCTCATTCCTCCAGGTTCACCTACTCTATTAATTTACAATCAATGGCTGTCTAGTTTGCTATCAAGAACTAGATCTCAGTCGATCTACAATAAATGCCTATTTTATCTACAGCCTGCGCAAAGGCACGACTTCTATGGCTCACCAGCCTAAGACATTTAATTTACATTCAATTCAAATTTTTGGATGAGGCTGCACCTCCCTTCAACCTTTGAATGCGTGCGCGCTGACGTGGTTGGCTGGCTGATATGGAGAGATGCTCCTGCATCATACTCCACAGCTGCAAAAATCATGAGCTCCTGCTCATGAGCTTCCCCTGTAGCTGTTGGAATCCTCCTGGGTCCCAAACAAGTCTTTGGAACTTCCCATCTGCTCTATTCTACTGTTGCTTCCGCTGCGCTGCTGCTTCTTTCCTTCTGCCTAGCTGCTCCTTGCTGGCAGTGCCTGCTGACTTCAACATCAACTCTCTAATTTCCCCGATCACCTCATCCAGCTGCTCCAGTGGCTGGTTCTGTTGTTGCAGTCTCCTCAGCCGCAAAAAATTTTGGCCATTGGGAAGATCATCACGATCTCCCACGCCTTCATCTGTTTCCAACTTCATCTGTTGGATGTGCATGCCTTGCCCTTTTACCCTTTCCTCCAGGGATTCAATTTGATCCCACAGATCAGCAAAACATGTGTTGTCTGCCTCTTTATCCTCTGCTTCTGCAACCTCCCATGTTGCAGTCTTTTCAGTTGCAATGCTAAATATGTCCAACCATTCCTCAGAATGCTCGTTTACTCCTTCTGTTTCTTTTGCTGTCAGCTCAAATGCTACAACGCTCTTAGCTCGTTGGCTGGAGTCAGTGAGAAATTCCACCGAATGCTCATCTTCTTCTTTGACATTCATCATCAACTGTGACTGTTCCCCTGCTGTTGCTGCATTTACAACATAATTTTTTGCCTCCTCCTGGGCAGATGGTAGGAATAATTGTATTCCCCCAATCATCAAGATATCACCCTGATTTTCTTTCACCTCTGAATTTATGAGACTATCAGACAGTCTCATCTGCTCTGTCAACTCCTCTGGCTGATCCAAATTCATCTGTCCATCCCTGCCCACCTGGCAATATGGGATGCTTCCGCTGCTACTCCCCTGGCAGATCATGAGATCAACCGATCCCATCTTCATCAGCACCCTCTGCTGAATTGAATTCTCCATGAGACCTTCAGATGGTCTCAATTTTTCATCTCTGCCCACCTGGCAGTTTAACACGCTTCCGCTGCCCTCCTGGCAGTCTTCGATGCTTTCACTGTCCTCCTGGCAGTCCTTGAGATCTTCATCTGATCTCCTTTCATTTCCCAGCTGGCAATGCAAAGTTTCCTGGCTGTCCTCACGACAGTTTTTGAGATCCTCAGCTGATCTCAACTCATTGTCCTCTTGGCCATATGGAATTTCTATTTCTCTGCCCCCCTGGCAGTATTTGAGATCATCAGACGATCCCAATTCCTCCTCTTCATCATCATCATCATCAAGACTTCTTCCAGTCTCCGGTTCACATACCTCAACCATCCTGCTAACAACTTTCGCTGTCTTCTGACCATTAATTCCTTGACTGGCCAACTTGCCTTCGAATTTTTCCATGGGCCATTCATACACCCATTTCGGCTTGGATTTCTGTTGCATCTTCAATGCAAGATTTTCTATATCTACCCTTAATTCATCAAGCTTCTCTGCTTGGCTCTTCCTCCCAGCGTGCCTATGGTCTTTAGTAGCCATGGCGCTGTCTCCGTTTGCCTTCCTGGCAGATCTACTTCTGTCACTCTGCACTAAGAGTTCCACCATTCTCATCCTTACAGTCTCCCTAACTGTCTTCACGATTGCTGCCTACCTGGAAAACAATCGCCTACAGAGTCTTCAGTAACTCTGTCTTCTTCCGCTCCTTTGTCTGCAAAAAAATACAAACAGATTCCCCCTCTGATACCACTTAACGTGTATCAGGGTACTTTCTTCTCCTCTACCTCTTCCTGCCTGAAATATACAAGAAAGAATTTCCAGCTCTGATACCACCTGATGAAAAGAGGGTCTATCCAATAATCCCGCAGGGTATCTTTTCATGACCTCCTACTCACAGGATCGTTCTCAATCCCCTCTTCGGCCCGAAGAACTTCAAGGTTCTTCTAATTCCCTATCGGGAATTCTGCACCCACAGATTCTATTCGTGCGATCCTCCTTCCTTGATTTATCGGAGGATCGGAACTCGTAACTTCATGAGTTCTCGACCTATTCCTGGGCTCTCAAATCCCCGAGATCTGAGGCATCAGTCAACGTTGACTTCCCCTTTCTTCTATCGGGACTTTGGCTCATCGCGACTTCGCCGTTCGCGATACCAAATCTTCGGTTCTCCAAGCTCCAAGCCCCGATGTGCCGAACCACCGATGTTGCTTCCTCGCGACCTCGCCCTCTCGCGACTTCGCCGCTTGCGAGGCCCAATGACTCCAACGTCAACTTCCGGAGCCTGAGATGCCGAACTCCCGATGAGCTTGCGTCACCTGCCACGTCACCCTGCTACGACCCACACTACTTCCACGGCTCTCGGGATATCGCGTCTCCCGACTTCGCGACTCCCGTGCCCTAACTCTCGAGCCTTTTCTTTCAAGGTCCCGAGACTCGATGGCACATGCAGATCCAACGGTCCTCCGACGCCCAGATCCAACGACTCATGGGATTTCTTTGTAAGATCCGACGGCTGTCGGTCTCCTCTTGCTGTAGGCTCCACCTGAGCTTCCTCTGGACGTAAACTCCTCCATGATCCAGATCTACTCTGCTGTCGATCTGACGACGGACGCTACTCTCTCCTGAGCATGCACACACTTTGTTCCTGCCTTGGGAGAATTTCCAAGGTTCCAAAGGCCTCGACCTTTGCTTCCTTATTCCGCGGGTTCTATAGCTTTGAACCTCGCTGTGCATTCTCCACGACGCTATCCTTTCTGAGCTTGCATAAATACTCAGACCCCTTGGGGAATTTGGTCCTTCTTCTCCCTCAGATGGAGAATATCGACGCCTTCCTGGCTTCCTGCTCAAGCAACCTCCATGCTGAGTCTTTCTGGGTATTCAGCAACCCAATACAAGTCCCTTAGTGGACTCTGTTTTCCGCTTCAGAGCTCTAAGAGTTCTTCCTCCTGTGCCTACCTGCACATTTACTCAACGCCCTCCTGGCTGAGTCTCTTTCCTCAGAACGCTCAACAGTCCTGGGTTTCTTCCGTGCAACCTATGCACTCGCTTGATGCCCTTCTGGCAGAGATTCTCAGAATCCTCAGCGATGCTGGTCTTCCTGAACTCACAATGGAGTTCTTCTCCAACGCAACCCGTGCGTATCCTCAATGCCCACTTGGCAGAGCTCCTAAAGAATTCTCAGTGGTTCTGTCTGCAACTGTGTCTCAGCCACACAACCTTGTCTCCTGAGGTGTTCAACAACCTCACGGGTCTTCTTCTCCTGATTTAATGACTTCAGTCTGTGCCTCAGCACGTCTCTGTCTGACTCCTCACGAGTTCAAAAATGCATCCACTATGCATGGCTATCAGAACCTCAACATCCTGTCATACCCTCCTGGTATGAAGCCTCAAAGACCTTCAATCCTGAAATCAAACCAACCCTGCAAATACACAACTACAACATACATTCACAATATAAAAGGAACACACATGGACATCCATATAAGACAGAATAATGCAGGAAAAATGTTGTTTGTATTAACAATGGCAAATGCCTATATACTTTTACAAGGTGCTCCTGAGCTCTCTCGACTCCTCTCTACTCTCTTCTGCTCTACATGCATCCTCCTACAAAATGAGATCTGAATATCTCTTTTACCCGAGGGATCATTCCTCCAGGTTCACCTACTCTATTAATTTACAATCAATGGCTGTCTAGTCTGCTATGCAGAACTAGATCTCAACCGATCTACAATAAATGCCTATTTTATCTACAGCTTGCGCAAAGGCACGACTTCTATGGCTCACCAGCCTAAGACATTTAATTTACATTCAATTCAAATTTTTAGATGAGGCTGCACCTCCCTTCAACCTTTGAATGCGTGCGCGCTGAGGAGGCTGGCTGGCTGGCTGGCTGATATGGAGAGATGCTCCTGCATCATACTCCACAACTACAAAAATCATGAGCTCCTGCTCATGAGCTTCCCTTGTAGCTGTTGGAATCCTCTTGGGTCCCAAACAAGTCTTTGGAGCTTCCCATATGCTCCATTCTACTGCTTTTCTTTTGCCCAGCTGCTCCTTGCTGGCAGTGCCTGCTGACTTCAACATCATCTCTCTAATTTCCCCGATCACCTCATTCAGCTGCTCCAGTGGCTGGTTCTGTTGTTGCAGTCTCCTCAGCCGCAAAAATTTTTGGCCATTGGGAAGATCATCACGATCTCCCACGCCTTCATCTGTTTCCAACTTCATCTGTTGGATGTGCACGCCCTGCACTTTTACCCTTTCCTCCAGGGCTTCAATTTGATCCCACAGATCAGCAAAACATGTGCTGTCTGCCTCTTTATCCTCTGCTTCTGCAACCTCCCATGTTGCAGTCTTTTCAGTTGCAATGCTAAATATGTCCATCCATTCCTCAGAATGCTCGTTTCCTCCTTCTGTTTCTTTTGCTGTGAACTCAAATGCTACAACGCTCTCAGCTCGCTGGCTGGAGTCAGTGAGGCATTCCACCGAATGCTCATCTTCTTCTTTGACAGTCATCATCAACTGTGACTGTTCCCCTGCTGTTGCTGCATTTACAATAGAATTTTTTGCCTCCTCCTGGGCAGATGGTAGGAATAATTGTATTCCCCCAATCATCAAAATATCACCCTGATGTTCTTTCACCTTTGTAAGCTGCACCTGCTGATCTAAGTTCACCTCTAAATTTATGAGACTATCAGACAGTCTCATCTTCTCTGTCAGCTCCTCTGGCTGATCCAAATTCATCTGTCCATCCCTACCCACCTGACAATATGGGATGCTTCCGCTGCTGCTCCCCTAGCAGATCATGAGATCAACCGATCCCATCTTCATCAACACCCTCTGCTGAATTGAATTCTCCATGAGACCTTCAAATGGTCTCAATTTTTCATCTCTGCCACCTGGCAGTTTAACACACTTCCGCTGCCCTCCTGGCAGTCTTCGATGCTTTCACTGCCCTCCTGACAGTCTTCGAGATCTTCATCTGATCTCCTTTCATTTCCCAGCTGGCAATGCAAAGTTTCCTGGCTGTCATCACGACAGTCTTTGAGATCCTCAGCCGATCTCAACTCATTGTCCTCTTGGCCATATGGAATTTCTATTTCTCTGCCCCCCTGGCAGTCTTTGAGATCATCAGACGATCCCAATTCCTCCTCTTCATCATCATCATCATCAAGACTTCTTCCAGTCTCCGGTTCACATACCTCAACCATCCTGCTAACAGCTTTCGCTGTCTTCTGACCATCAATTCCTTGATTGGCCAACTTGCCTTCGACTTTTTCCATGGGCCATTCATACACCCATTTCGGCTTGGCTTTCTGTTGCATCTTCAATGCAAGATTTTCTATATCTGCCCTTAATTCATCAAGCTTCTCTGCTTGGCTCTTCCTCCCAGCGTGTCTATGGTCTTTAGTAGCCATGGCGTTGTCTCTGTTTTCCTTCCTGGCAGATCTACTGTTGTCACTCCACACTAAGAGTTCCACCAGTCTCATCCTTACAGTCTCCCTAACTGTCTTCACGATTGCTGCCTACCTGCAAACAATCGCCTACAGAGTCTTCAGTAACTCTGTCTTCTTCCGCTCCTTTGTCTGCAAAAAAATACAAACAGATTCCCCCTCTGATACCACTTAATGTGTATCAGGGTACTTTCTTCTCCTCTACCTCTTCCTGCCTGAAATATACAAGCAAGAATTTCCAGCTCTGATACCACCTGATGCAAAGAGGGTCTATCCTATCACCCCGCAGGGTCTCTTTTCATGACCTCCTGCTCACAGGATCGTTCTCAATCCCCTCTTCGGCTCGAAGAACTTCAAGGTTCTTCTAATTCCCTATTGGGAATTCTGCACCCACAGATTCTATTCATGCGATCCTCCTTCCTTGATTTATCGGAGGATCGGAACTCGCAGCTTCGTGAGTTCTCGACCTATTCCTGGGCTCTCAAATCCCCGAGATCCAAGGCATCAGTCAACGCTGACTTCCCCTTTCTTCTATCGGGACTTCGGCTCCTCGCGACTTCGCCGTTCGCGATACCAAATCTTCGGTTCTCCAAGCTCCAAGCCCCGATGTGCCGAACCACCGATGTCGCTTCCTTGCGACCTCGCCCTCTCGTGACTTCGCCGCTTGCGAGGCCCAATGACTCCAACGTCAACTTCCGGAGCCCGAGATGCCGAACTCTCAATGAGCTTGCGTCACCTGCCATGTCACCCTGCTGCGGCCCACACTACTTCCACGACTCTCGGGATATCGCGTCTCGCAACTTCGCGAATCCCGTGCCCTAAATCTCGAGCCTTTTCTTTCAAGGTCCCGAGACCCGATGGCACGTGGAGATCCAACGGTCCTCCGACGCCCAGATCCAACGACTCACGGGATTTCTTTGTAAGATCCGACGGCTGTCGGTCTCCTCTTGTTGTAGGCTCCACCTGAGCTCCCTCTGGACATAAACTCCTCCACGGTCCAGATCTACTCTGCTGTCGATCTGACGACAGACGCTACTCTCTCCTGAGCATGCACGCACTTTCTTCCTGCCTTGGGAGAATTTCCAAGGTTCCAAAGGCCTCGACCTTTGCTTCCTTCTTCCGCGGGTTCTACAACTTTGAACCTCACTGTGCGTTCTCCACGACGCTATCCTTTCTGAGCTTGCGTAAATACTCAGACCCCTTGGGGAATTTGGTCCTTCTTCTCCCTTAGATGGAGAATATCGACGCCTTCCTGGCTTCCTGCTCAAGAAACCTCCGTGCTGAGTCTTTCTGGGTATTCAGCAACCCAATACAGGTCCGTCAGTGGACTCTATTTTCTGCTTCAGAGCTCCAAGAGTTCTTCCTCCTGTGCCTACCTGCACATTTACTCAACGCCCTCCTGGCTGAGTCTCTTTCCTCAGAACGCTCAACAGTCTTGGGTTTCTTCCGTGCAACCTATGCACTCGCTCGATGCCCTTCTAGAAGAGCTTCTCAGAATCCTCAGCGATGCTGGTCTTCCTGAAATCACAATGGAGTTCTTCTCCAACGCAACCCGTGCGTATCCTCAATGCCCACTTGGCAGAGCTCCTATAGAATCCTCAGTGGTTCTGTCTGCAACTATGTCTCAGCCACACAGCCTTGTCTCCTGAGGTGTTCAACAACCTCACGGGTCTTCTTCTCCTGAGTTAATGACTTCATTCTGTGCCTCAGCACGTCTCTGTCTGACTCCTCACGAGTTCAGAAATTCATCCACTATGCACGGCTATCAGAACCTCAACGTCCTGTCATACCCTCTTGGTATGAAGCCTCAAAGACCTTCAATCCTGAAATCAAACCAACCCTGCAAATACACAACTACATCATACATTCACAATATAAAAGGAACACACACGGACATCCATATAAGACAGAATAATGCAGGAAAACTGTTGTTTGTATTAACAATGGGAAATGCCTATATACTTTTACAAGGTGCTCCTGAGCTCTCTCGGCTCCTCTCTACTCTCTTCTGCTCTACATGCATCCTCTTGCAAAATGAGATCTGGATATCTCTTTTACCTGAGGGCTCATTCCTCCAGGTTCACCTACTCTATTAATTTACAATCAATGGCTGTCTAGTCTGCTATCCAGAACTAGATCTCAGCCGATCTACAATAAATGCCTATTTTATCTACAGCCTGCGCAAAGGCACGGCTTCTATGGCTCACCAGCCTAAGACATTTAATTTACATTCAATTCAAATTTTTGGTTGAGGCTGCGCCTCCCTTCAACCTTTGAATGCGTGCGCGCTGACGTGGCTGGATGGCTGATATGGAGAGATGCTCCTGCATCAGGCGACATCGAAAGATGAGTTGTTCGTGTAGAAGAATTTGTGGTTAATCAAGTGTTGAGGACAACACTTGTTTTAAGGGGAGGGACATGCTAATCCCTAGACAAAACCCCATGTTATGTATTAAACCCATTATTAAGCCCTAGATATTGAATTATTACATTTCTAGTAGGTCAATTAGAACCTACCCTTTCATCATAATTGTAACCCTTTGTTTCCTATNGTATATCTAGTATTAGGATCATCTTATCTCAACTCATATTGTGTTATGAAGAGTACATATTGTAAAGGAGGTTTCCCCCTCGAAGTGGACTGTAATTTATTGTTTTCTTATCATTTTTACGGTGTTGGTTCATAACGAGATATGACTAAAGATTCACACTTTCTACTTGCAAGAAACCACTTAGAAGGACTTTCCCAAGCCCGGTGGTAGTCCCACACTAATTTAGAGATCTATATCAAACTCAATGAGGAACAATGCATTGGTGACACATCATGATGCATTACCACATGGGACACATTGTTCCAAGCTTTGAGAAGATGTTTTTATCCTCCAAGTTATTTGTCAAACTTAATGTGTAGGTAGTTGTAGTTGCAAAAAGATTAGGGACAAAGTATACAATAGTACATAGAGTTCTTCACCAAGCTCCAACTCCAACTCAACATCTAGGATTCTAAAGAGGTACTTGTGCTTAAATTTAGTTATGTCTTGTTAAGTGTTTTTTGTAATGAAGTAGCATTATTTGAGAGCACAACATTAGACCAAGATTTCCTCCATGCCCTCACCATGGAACACAAATTAGAGAAATGATCTTGTTTCATTCCCTTTCATAATGCTAAGCCTAAGCCTAATCCTCACCCTAACCCTAGCACTAATTCCCTCCCTCCTAAAATTGCACATACCTTTCACATGCCACCTCCACCATGTCCTTTTAATCTCTTCAACATTAATGCTACCTCTTCTCATCCTCCATGTTGGTGCCACTATCATAAAACTTAGAACCATGAGCTGTAGATTGTATATACTTACAATGTCAAGCCATTTCCAAAACATTTTACACCAAGGATCAAGCCCTAGAGTACTTTAATGCACCTCCATCCCCCAATCCTTCTCTTCAACCTGAGATCATCCCTCTTCCTATCCCTATGGAGACATATTCATATTTACTCTTAATGATCAATGAACATTCTACACCACCTTTAACTCTCCTTTTCAGTCRCAAATTTCCAAATCAAAGATCAACTTGCCACCATCATCCTCGATAATGGAAGCCAACTAACCTTATTTCCCATAATTTTKTCAACCAGTTTCAATAGTTTCCTACTACCCCACACCCCTCTCCCTTTCAGTTAGGCTAGGTACAACAAGATGACCCTTGACTGCTCATTAATAAATGATGTGTAGTCACCTTTTCCATGGGACCTTTCGCGAGACATAGTTKCATGCAACCTCTCTCCCCTTGAATGTTTTGATTTACTCATGGGCATCCCATATCAACAACACTRAAATTCCTTATACAAYGCCCATTCCAACAACTATCACCTCTTTAAAGATGGAAAAACCTACRAACTCACCTATGTTKCCATATAYCTTTACCTTTCCCTATTTCAGCCCAACAATTCATCTTACAAAAATTCCTATTTMTCTCWATTATACCTTTCATCCACACACCACATCATGCCACTTTATCCCTCTTCTTGACCCCCCATCCAACACATTCTCATCTTYATCATTCCACCCTAATGTATTTTCATGACTCTYAGGTTACTCCCACACCCARGCTTTCCTTTTCCTCTCTCTCCATCCCTCTACCTCATGAACTCCTTTCCCTATTGCTCTCAATAGCTACAATTATGAGATATACAACATCATATTATACATTGCACATTTATCATGTACTCGATATTTGGATTCACCAACACCAACACCCCGCCACTACACATTTACAGACAACAGTTACCCCGTCGATTGTTTCTCATTGGCTACATGATTTATCTCCTTACAAACTACATTTTTTGGGCCTTCAAAACTCCAAGAATATCTAAACAAATACAATGCTTCTTCCTACACCACCAACAATGCCTCAACATTCTTTTGTTACTTAGGAAAAGAAGGACCACATCCATAGGACACCTTAGACAACTCCTACAACTTATCCCTTATACAATTTGAATAAGTTCCTTTAGTGCAACTCAACAATGATCATTCACATTCTCTTGCTATTACACCAACCTTATGACACATCACCACTAACACTCTAGTGGACTCTACCGCATAATCCCAATTTAGTACCCACCATTATCAATGGAGTTTGGCTATTCTACATGGTCCAAAATGAGCTACACATTGCCTATTGCACATGGTTTCTAATGAGGTTGTCATTACGAATGTTCCTACAAGTATCCAAGGAGATCAATGGGAGGCACGACGTATTATCTTAGGAAATCACAATGTTATATTCCTCACTATCACTTATCTCGACGAGGAGGCTTCTTTCTTGCACATAAGGCACACTTCATCTTTTCACTTCATTTATGCTTTGAGCCTTTTCACATGAAGGAATTCCTCTATTCACATCTACAACACACATGGCCTAGTACAACCTTTTAATCTAGGGTTCCACATTATTCCAGCGTTGACGACCACATGTATTAACCAATGTGAAAGTCACTGCTCAACACAGAGGAATGTTTTTTCCAGTATGTTTTCTCCCCCTAGGAATTTTCATAAATAGGGAGGAAAGCATTATACATAAGCACTTCCATCTATATTACTACCAGAGCATCTGCTTTATCACACCACTTGTTCACCACATAACCTCACAAGTTTTGTTGCACCACATAATTAGAATCAGTGGAAATGGTGATCTAGATTTTAAATACATGTTCCTTCTTTCGTAGTGATCATTTATTCATTCCGCATTACCAACTAGTGAGTGATCTACGATCCACATCTCTACTTCAAAGTTTTTTATGTTTGCATCTCTATGATTCAATAATTTCCTCTCCACATATATAATTTACTTCTTCTAGTACAACTATTCCATCTTGGTGTCCACCTTGTTGCAATCTTTCCACTCGACATTTTTGGTGGGATAGAACCACCTCTCTTTGTAGTTCAAACACTTATCATTGTGTGCTGTTGCTTCTAGTCCTTTTTCGCTTCTTGGAGCATTTCCTCGGTTGGGAGGAAAGGGGATATGTTTTCAATCTAAACTAGTAGGAATTGATATGGAACACAAGGGCACACCTACCAAGAAGGGCAGTTCACCTATAATGCCCCTCCCTTGAGGGCACATTCCCAAAATTTCAGTTGCATTCATGGATAATTGGTTGCTTACTTGTGCATTGTTTAACATTTCTTCCAACTTTTAAGCTATGTGCATCTAGTTTCTGTTAGTCTTGGGTTACGTGCATTTAGTTAAGTAGTTAGTTGTGTAACCATTGTAAAACTATAAGAAGGCCTTTAGCCAAATGAGTTGAGCAATCAATCCTAAGCTATTGCCATTTTTCTTCTTACTTTCTATTGTTCTTGGGTTCTTAATCCTCAAGAAGATATATTTTTATCAAGTGACATCCTCTCTTCTTCAATAATTTAATCAAAATTTGACACCTTTATATGAACCTCTTTTAAATTCATAGATTACTTTAACTAGAGTTTGAAGGAATCTTCTAAAGCCTTATTTTTTTTTATACTAGTTGTCTTATATATATATATATATTCTTTTATATTAATTGTCTTATATTTGTATATGATTAGATACCTAATCATAACACTATTTTTATTTTTTAATTTTGTATAATTCAATACCTAGTGGTAACCATCTTCACGTTAGAAGTGTAAAATTGATTCATTATCGAATATTTTATTTATTTATAAAGTGATAATATTTGAATTATAAAATTATTTAAACGGCATGGCCCGCCAGATCTGATGCGTAATAGTGACGGCACGGCGGCCGGCCAGCGACGGAAGACTTATGATGGGCCAGACTTATCTCGTTTTTTTCTATTCTATTATGACCCAGACTTATTATTCCAGCATGGTGGTCCAAGAATTTTTATATTATAAAATTTCTTAATTAATAGAAAAATTTCATTAGAAATCGTCAATTAATAAAGGACAAAATAATGTAAAGGACAAAATAATGTGAAGATGTAAGTTTTTGAGCGCCCGACCAAATACAGTGAGAAATTTTAATATATATATAATACATACGATGGATCTGACTTATCTCATTTTTTCTATTCTATTATAACCCAGCATTAATCCAGCATGGTGGTCCAAGAATTAAACTATAAAATTTCTTAATTAATAGAATTTTTTCATGTAGAAATCGTCAATTTAGTAAAGGACAAAATAATGTGAAAATGTATGTTTCATTGATATTTCATTTATATCCGTTAACTCCTGAAACATTTCAGTATGGCAATAAGTCTTAACCCTTCCGAGAAAAGTGCCGGGATTACATTCGGCATCTATAAACCTGCCAGTGGCTACGATATCGATGACGCAGTGAGGCACATTAGGGCTGTCATCGCCTCCGCCGAGCTGGTCGGTAGCGTCAGAGCTGCCATTCTTTCCAGCGTTAATGGCTCCTGGGTACTATTAATTAACCCTCCTTCCTACTCCTGGGTACTATTAATTAACCCTCCTTCCTACTCCTGGGTACTATTAATTAACCCTCCTTCCTACTCCTGGGTATTCTCGGTTCTATTTATATAATCAGCAGAATCAAGTTTAATATTTTGTTTGTGATTCTACAGGTAGCCGTTTTCTGTGATTGGAGAGGCGCTGCGCCAAGCCTATACGATTTGAGCGAGGAGACAACTGGAGTGATAAGGACATAATATACGTGATGAGGATAGAAATAATATACGTGAGCGCCCGACAAAATAATATGAAGATGTGAAATGGTTCTCAAAAACGTACATCTTCACATTATTTTGTACTTTACTAATTGACCATTTCTACATGAACTTCTTTTATTATTAATTAAGAAATTTTATCATATAAAACTATAAACTAGGAATTCTTGGACCACCATGCTGGAATAGTAAGTCTGGGTCATAATAGAATACTGGAATAGTAAGTCTGGGTCATAATAGAATAGAAAAAAATGAGACATGAGTCTTCCGTGTGTGTATAATATTAAAATTTCTCACTGTATTTGGTCCGGCGCTCAAAAACATACATCTTCACATTATTTTGTCCTTTACTAATTGACGATTTCTAAGTCTGGCCCAACATATATATAAGTAGCATACCCCCTTAAGACTTTGTAATGGCTTATCATAGTAACTTCCGTGTAACTTCCGAGAACGTGTGGTTACGTGAACGAATGAAGTAACAACAATGAGATTAAGAAAGATGGCCGGAAGGAAATTTCCAAACACCAACAACCCGGACTTGACATGTATATATGTTTGTTCATAAATAAGCTTGTCCCATTGCTTGAGCACTGCAGATTGTCTGGGCTTGTAAGGATATTTCCAAACCCCAACAAGTCGGACTTGACA
>ML805562.1:50805-66924 GCA_009831015.1 Picea engelmannii
GTGTTAACCTAATACCCCAAAGTATGGGACCACATCCCATAACTATTGGAGATACTTCACACACACATAGGATTTCTTTTTCCTAAGGTTTTCTCTATGTATATTAGTCGTTATCCAGTCTCCTATAGTTTAGGGAAAATATTCTTCTAGGAGAATATTCTCTTTAGTTCACACTCCAGTTTGATCAATTGAGTGGAGTCTAGATGCCACATTGAAATCATCACTAGCTAATGCACATTGTCCTTGGGATCATCACCAGACTAGTGCATTACTCGTGATTCCCTGATCTCCTCCTCACTTCACTATGTTTCAGTAAGTTAATTGAAGACTGAGAGATTAGTTAACTCAGACTAGGTGGCAGTTCACTATCGTAACTTCTTGAGAGATTAGACTAGGTGGCAGTTTACTCTCGTAACTATTGGTGTGTGTCCAGATCACTCTAGACCACCATTATGGTGCATTGGATTCTCCTCCATCTCCTCCATTGCACATAAGTTGAGTTATACAGAGTATATCATGTGTAAATTATCATTCATTTTTTTGGTTAATGAGAATTCTTCCATTCTTTCTCTCCTACTTTTTTTTTCTCATATTTTCTCAGCAAATTGTGTATGTCATTTGCTAGATAGATCTATTATGTGCAGTTTCAACACATTTACATGGTATCATATTTGACGGACTACTAGGACAAAGACACACCAAATTATTTTTGCAGGTACCGAAGATTGAAGACAACGAAAAAGTGGAATTTCCTAAATAATTCATTCTTACACCATACAATTTCTTTGCATGGAAGGAGAATATGATAATGCATCTTAGAGGTAGAGGATTATATAGTTTAACCATGAACACAGAGACAGAACCCACATCTTCCATAGAAAAATCCAAGTATCTAAATAGAATGGATGAAGCGTTTGGAACTATTTGTAGTCTCATTTCTCCTAAACTCCTTTTGTCTTTTACTCTTTTTCTTTAGCAGTTATCTACTCTGATCCTATCTTACTATCGTAGATTGACCCATGTTCAAATTTAATAATCTTCCAACAAAATCCCTCTAAAACTATTGGCCCCTCTGGTAAGCCAAAAGGCAACATAGCACACAGAGTGTATTGCACAGTCTCACCTGAGATAACTTTATGGGTGGCTGTAATACTCAAGTGTTTGCAACTTGTGAATTAGTGGAGATCTATGGTTGTGTATTGTAATCTTTATTTATTCATTCTAACATCTGATTATAGCAGTCATTCTATTCATGCATGTAAAATATCAAGTCTAACCGGTTACTTCATTCATTTATCTAACATTCAACACTTAATAATAATATTGATGCATACATTCAATCACATAACACAGGTGTTACCATGATAAACCCCCTCCTGGTGTAACATCCCCAACCATCCATGCCGAGACACACTATGCCAGAGAACTCTTACTATTCTCTCTGTGGAACATACTGTAACATACCCAACATCCAACTGAGCTATGCCACCTAAATTTTTTGAACTGCATGCAATTAAGATACATATGCACACAAAACTCTTGCGGAAGCATATATATAAAAACGTAGACAGACAAATACGTTATGTAAATGCACGGTTTCATACTAAAATGACAGTAAACATATACATGCAATGTACAGGAAGTACCCATAAATTTACAGACAGTTATAAACAGACATAAGATAAACTCATAAATATAAGCACACAAATAACAATGCAACATGTAAATTTATCACCCAATTGGCACTTCTCTTGGAAAGAATGTCACCAACTCCATGCAGACCTTCCATGAACCTCCCAACCTTAGACCACACTGTTCATCACTCTCAACAGTGATTCATCCCCAAGCTGGGACTAAACTCCACCCGGGTAAAGGGATTCCTAACCAGGCTAAAGGCTCATGGACAATAGGAAAGACTTTGTCTCAGGTGCCAACTCAACTAACAACCTACAGTCGCTCATTCCCCACATGCCTGTCCCACCCAAGAAGTGTGCCCCTTCTCTGCTCAACAATCCTTTAGTTGCCCCACTTCCTTTCTGGGCTTCGACAATAGGCTGGACAGGAAGTCTCAAAGCATTATAGCTGCAGTTCAACACTTTCAGGAAATCAATCCCCAACAATTCTCTCACCCAGAGAATTGCTCACGGGCCTGACAACCCACCTCTTCAGTCCATCTCCCACGCTAACTAGCTACACGAGCACCAAGATGGTTATGGATATAGGTTTAGGTACAATTATGAAAATTCGAAGGATATCTCAATGGGTGTGTGCATGCTTATGGATGATTGACTGAATGACTGAATGATGGAAGCAATCATGGGAAGAATGATGGAAAAGATGATGGAAATGAACTAAGACTCAACAATATGTATTCATGTCCCCAAATTAACACTTGTCATGCTGGGAGCTACTTTGGCCCACTTGTCCCCAACTTTAGAACTTAGGAAAAAATAATTATCCATACTTTATATTTAAGAAATATTAATATAATATTCTTTTTTTGCTTAAGCTCCCTAGATTAGCCCTTTTTCCCTTAACTTTTAGGTCCCTCCCTTTCTATTAGAAAAACAGAACCGCAGAGAAATAAAATAAAACAAATGCAGAAAAAAAACAAAGAAGACACACAATACAAGAGAGACACAGATTTACGTGGCTCACCCAGTGTGGGCTACATCCACCAGAGAAATTGTCAGGTCCTTCCTTTATTATTATCCAACAAATGAAGGGATACAACCTACAACAAAACCCGTTGTAACTTCCTCTTCTTTCTCTCATAGTCTCCTCTCTCAGAATACAATATTCACCATCATCCATAGCCGCAATACATTTCCCTCATAAAAGAGGGTTGCCTTCTAGGGCAGAAAACCCTAACATAATCTCTACTATTAGATCTGCGACCATATAATGAACGGTCCAGATTTACAATGAAATTACAATATACTTTTACAAGGCAATTTTTGCTTCGGGGGCTTCGCCCCCGAACCCCCATCGGGGGACGCTACCCTTGGACCCCACAGAGGGGGTACCCCCCCTCTGCGCTCCCCCGCGTGGAAGAGTGTACATACTTCTGGGGTGTAAATACTTCATGGGGTATAAACACGACTGAAAGCAAGGACCTCTGAATCAGGAAGATAGTCAGGCTCCACAACCAACACTTTCCCTAACCAGTGGAGTTTAGTCCCCCATCTCTTTTATCGTGGTCGGTCTGCGCGCAACGATGTATTTTATATTAATCATGAGACATATACAAAATAGGCGCACTGGCCTTTAACATCTAGGCTCTCCAACCTAATCAAAACATAAGCATCCTAGCTTATAATAACTGGCTCACTAGCTAATAAAACATGTCATATACAAAAAGGCTCCCTGGCCTCAACATTGCACACACTTAAGATGCTACGCGCGGTATCCTGGAATGTGCACACTTCCTCATTTTACCACGCAGTACATGCACGCACTATGCCATGAAATGTGCATACAAAATTATATCAAACAACTCACCAACTTACGTAAATTTGTATTTATATTTACAATTGGGTTCAGCCTAGGGATATTACAATCCCCTCCCCTTATTTTATGCACTGTTCTTAGTGCATCATGTACACACATACAACAAAATTTCAAAAATCCTCAAAAATATGCAGGTATTCTGCCCACATTGCATCCTCATGCTCCCAAGTAGCGTCCTCAGGAATGTACTAGGTCCATTGGACCTTTCCAAGCCCTATGGCTCGATTCTAGAGTTGTTTGATTTTACGGTCTAGAATGCGCACCAGATGCACTTGGAAAGCGCCTTCTTGCTCCACCTGGATCACATTCTAATCAATAACATGATTAGCATCAGGTATATATTTCTTGAGCAATGATACAAGGAATACATTTTGAACATACATAGATGCAGGCAATGCAATCATATAAGCTACTGAACCAATCCTTTCTAGGATTTCAAATGGCCCACAATAACAAGCTGCCAACTTTGAACAATTTCCCAACTTCGGGGAAATTTTGTTGGCCTTCACTTTCAAGAATACATGATCACCCACTTTAAATTTCCGATGAGTTCTTTCTTTTTAAGCATATCTTTTCTTCCTGTCTTGGGCAACCTTTAAATTTTGTTTTATTTTTATCATTTTCTCCTTCATTTCCCTAAGAAAATATGGCCCAACCACTGCTCTGTCTATTGGGTTATCCCATCTTACTGGTGTGTTGAAACTTCTGCCATAAAGTGTCTCAAATGGGCTCATCTTTAGAGATGCTTGGTACCCATTTTTATAAGCAAACTCTACCAAGTGTAGGTAGTCTTCCCATTTTGATGGTTTATCCATCACATACATCCTCAACATATCTTCAATCACTTGATTCACGCTCTTTGTTTGCCCATCTGATTTTGTATGATAAGCTATACTAAAATTCAAATTTGTCCCAAATCCATCAAATAATCCTTTCCAAAATTTGGAGGTAAATTTTGGATATCTGTCAGACACAATTGTCTTGGGTATGCCATGTAATCTAGCAATTTCCCTCGTATAAACATCGACAATGTTGGTTTCCTTGTGAGTGAGCTTAACTGGAACAAAATGGGCAACTTTAGTAAGCTTATCCACCACTACCATGATAGAATCATGTTGCTTGTTTGTTCTGGGAATTTTGGTGATGAAATCCATGGTTACGACTTTCCATTTCCACTCAATAATGGGTAATGGTTGTAGCAAACCAGTTGGGTGTCTATGCTCAACCTTTACCTTTTGACATTCCAAACATCTGGCAATAAAATCAGAAACCTCTTTCTTCATGCTTGGCCAATAATATTGGCTCTTGACAACTGCAATAGTTTTTTGATATCCTGGGTGCCCAGCATAAGGCACATTATGCATTTCTCTCAATATCAGATTTTTCAATTCTTGAGAATTTGGTACATAAATTATGCCCCTGTACATGAGAATTTCATCATTATTTAGCTTATATTCCTCAATTTTCTACTTCAAAATACCTTGCTGTAATTTTGCCACTAATTCCTTGTATTGCAAATCTGAATTGGCAGCCTCTATAATTATGTCCTTCAAATCTGATTGGTACATACTAATGGTTGTAGCATGCAATTCATGTACTCTTCTGCTGAGTGCATCAACCACTTTGTTCTCTTTTCCCTTGATATGCTTTATATCAAAGTCATATTCACTTAGAAATTCTAACCATCTGGTTTGCCTAGTATTTAGAGTTGATTGACCAAATAAATATTTCAGACCATTATGGTTTGTTCTCAGCTCAAACTTTTTCCCCATGAGGCAGTGTCTCCATTTCCTCAATGAATGCACTATGGCTACCAACTCCAAATCATGAGTGGCATAGTGTCTTTCATGCTCCTTCAACTTTCTTGATTCATAACATACAACAAACCCATTTTGTCTGAGGACTCCACCAAGTCCTTCTTTACATGCATTTGTGCATACAATGAATTATTCATTTGGGTATGCAATCCTTAGTATTGGAGCACTTGTTAATAATTGTTTCAAGTGTTGGAAACTCTTTTCACAATCCAATGTCCATTGAAACTTCACACCCTTTCTTTGTAAGGAAGTGATTGGGTGTGCAATCTTTGAAAATCCTTCAATAAATCTCTTGTAGTAGCATGCAAGGCCCATGAATGATCTGACCTCTGTCACATTCTTTGGCGCTGACCATTCTCTAATGGCTTCTATCTTCTCAGGATCCACTGCTATCTCATCCTTTGAAATGATATGCCCCAAATAGTTAATTTTCTTCTGATAAAATGAACACTTGCTCAATTCGACATACAACTGATGCTCCCTTAATGATTGCAAAACCATCCTCAAATTATTCTCATGCTCTTCTTCTAACTTAGAATATATAAGAATGTCATCCAAAAAGACAATGACAAACTTGTCTAAATATTCTTGGAAAACACCATTCATTACGCACATGAAAACAACTGGTTCATTTGACAACCCAAATGGCACCACTGTGAACTTATAATGACCATACCTTGTCCTAAAGGCGGTCTTGTTGATATCTTCCTCCTTAATCCTTACCTGATGGTATCCTGACCTGAGATCTATCTTTGAAAATATCTTGGCATCCTTCAATTGATCAAAGAGATCATCAATCCTTGGCAGAGGATACTTGTTCTTTACAGTCACTTTATTCAACTATTTGAAATCAATGCACAATCTTAATGTTCCATCTTTCTTCTTCACGAACAATACTGGGGCAACCCAAGGTGACACACTTGGGCGTACATACCCATTCTTCAAAAGTTCCTCAAGCTGCATTTGCAACTCCTTCATCTCTAGCGAACTCATTTTGTAAGGAGTCTTTGACACTGGAGCTGCTCCAGGCATTAAATTTATAGAGAAATCAATATTTCTCTTTGGGGGTAGTCCTAGTACCTCCTTGAACACATCTTCAAATTCTTTTAGGACTGCATAATCTTCCAAATTTGGTACCTTGTCTTTAGGTTTCTCTTCCATATGTGCTACAAATATTTGACAACCTTTTCTGTAACAATTCTTCAATTGCAATGTTGAAATTTCTTTGATGGTTACTACCCTGGGAATTCCCTGCACTTTCTTTAGGTTCCCTTCCTCATCCAAGCAAGTAAATGCCTTGTTATGACAGTCTAGGATGGCATGATGTTGGTCCAACCAATCCAACCCAATTAGACAGTCATAGGAACCTAAAGGAAAGATTATCAAATCTGTCTTGGTGTTCATTCCCTTCATGTCCATAAGACATGACTTAACCATCTCATTAAATTTTCTTTTGGCTCCTATAGCCAACTGCACCAACCAAGATTTTCCATGCTTGCTTCTTGGAAAATGCAAACTTTCCACCATCTTAGGATCTATATAACTATGACTAGCTCCTGAATCAATTAAAATTGCAATGGTTTGGTTGTTAATCATACCTTCCACTTCAATCATATGTGACTGATACTCTGCTTGCTTGTTGTCTAGGGCTATAACATAGATCCTTGGCACATTTCTGCCCATGTCCTCCACTATTTCAGCTTGCTGTACATTGTGAACAGTTCTCACTTTTTCACCTCTATGAGGACAATCTCTGAACATGTGATCTCCTTTACAACCCCAATATTGAATACATGGTTGCCTTGGCCTTTGACCCCTTGTTTCAATCGTTCTGGGCTCTCTAGGAGTTTGTTGTCCCTGTGGATTATTTCTGAATAATGGTGGCTTAGATCCATTTTTCCTCTAATCCACCTTGAATTTCTTTTTGTCTTCCAAAGATTTTTGGAAAGTCGGCCTTGATTTTTGTTGATCATATAGGCATTTAGCTTGCCTTATGGTCTCCTCCAATGTCTTTGGATCATCATACTATATTTTTTCACTAATGAATGATGGAAATCTACTCAAATACCTTTGAATTTTAACTGTCTCATCCTTGATGAAAGAGACATACTTCAACAGTTCTAGAAACCTTCTCTCATATTCATCAATGGTCATACTCTCAAGCTTGAGTTCAAATAACTCTTTCATTTTCTTGTCATAGTATCTCTTAGTCAAGTATTTATTCTCAAAATACTTCTTGAATTACCTCCAAGTAACACTTTTCTCTTTAATGTGCTACACCCGCACAAGTTGATCCCACTACATGGATGTCTTTCCCTTGAGTTGATAGATGGCAATTCTACCTTCTGCATGAGAAGAATAATTAGCAATTGGAAATACTTTCTTATTCCCAGCAGGCATGTCTCTGCATCTTCATCCTTCTTGTGCTCACCATCAAAAGTAGGAGGTTTGATTTTGTTCATTTCTCCTCGTAGCTCATCCACCCCAGACCCATTATGCTTCTTGACAGGGGATGGACTTCAGTTGTTGTGTTCCCTCTTATTGGAATTCCTCTAGGAGTGATGGTGATGTATGCTAACACTTCTTGCTCTTCTTTTCTCATCATGAGATCTGTTACTTCCATATTTTCTTGAGCCACTCTCCTTATCCAATTTATTTTCTATCTTGTTCAAGCTCTGCATTAAATTAATGTTGAAGTCATCTTGTTGCTCCTTGGCCTTCATAATCCTTTAATTATTAGATTTATGGCTTTGGACATCCTTCTGTAAATTTTTAATAGTCTCTACCATATTCATGTTGTCATCTCTTCCTTCTCCATGTCCATTGGAGTTAGCTCCTTCAATTCCCAAATGGACATCCATCCCTTTGATTTCATCTTCCTGGATGTAATTCCCCTGTTCCTATTCCATTACTCTGAAATCTATGTTGATCCTGATCTGATCTAGTTGTTGTTAATTCTGCAAAAAGTGTATCCAACAAAACTCTGTCAGGCTAACTATTTCAGCAATTTCATGAAAAATATGAACCATTTTGGTTCAATAACATATCTGAAACATTTCTTCTGATTTCTTGAAACATTGAATTCTCAGATCAATTTTCTGGGTGGATAATTATATTCCACTGTTCAAGACCTTTCCAACACCTTCTCCCATGCTCAATTCTGAGTTTTGAGCAGGACGTTATGGCTATTTGAAATTTTCCCAATAATTTTTCTGCTCATTTTTCAACTTGGCACAACTCTGCGCTATAATTAAGCATTTTTGCACCTACTCCATTGGATTTTTCATAGGATCTCAATTGAGTTTCCTCATATACAAATTATGGAACTTATGTCCAAATTTCACCTCATTCTGGGTACTGGGATGCTAGTTACAGCCTGTTGAAGTTCTAGGCCAATTTGTGTTTTTCGTATGGAATGTTACATGTACATTCTTTTCCATATTAAACAATTTTAGCTTGCCCAGAAATTTAATTTAGATCTGGGACTGTATTCTATGGCTCAATAGACTTCCATTGACTTCTCTTGTGCCTCATTCGGATTCCGGAGCATAAATTTATGGATCTTTGAAGCTAGTTGGGTCTTATAATTTACCCTTCACTGTTTGTGTTGTAACTTTCTCGTAAAAGCTCTCTTTGAAGAACAGTTTACACCATTAGAATCCTTGGTCATCCATGCCGGGCCATGCTACACCAGAGAAATCTTATTGTTCTCTTTACGGAACATATTGTAACATACCCAACATCCAACTAAGCTATGCCACATAAATTTTTCGAACTGCATGCAATTAAGATACATATGCACACGAAACTCTTGCAGAAGCATATATATAAAAACGTAGACAGACAAATACATTATGTAAATGCACAGTTTCATACTAAAATGACAGTAAACATATACATGCAACGTACAAGAAGTGCCCATAAATTTACAGACACTTATAAACACACATAAGATAAACCCATAAATATAAGCACGTAAATACCAATGCAACTTGTAAATTTATCACCCAATTGGCACTTATCTTGGCAAGAATGTCACCAACTATGTGCAAACCTTCCAAGAACCTCCTAGCCTTATACACACTGTTCATCATTCTCAACAGTGAGTCACCCCCGAGCTGGGACAAAACTCCACCCGAGTAAAGGGATTCCTAACCAGGCTAAAGGCTTATGGACAACATGAAATATTTTGTCTTAGGTGTCAACTCAACTAACAGCCTACAATCCCTCATTCCCCACATGTCTGTCCCACCCAAAAATTTTCCCCTTCTCTGTTCAATAATCCTTCGACTGCCCCACTTCCTTTCTGGGCTTCAGCAACAGATCAGACAAGAAGTCTTAGAGCACTGTAGCTGCAGTTCAACACCTTCAGGAAATCAATCCACAACAATTCTCTCACCCAGAGAATTTCTCACGGTCCTGAAAACCCGCCTCTTCAGTCCAGCTCCCACGCTAACCAACTACACGAGCGCCAAGATGGTTATGGATACGGGTTCAGGTACAGTTATGAAAATACGAAGGATAGCTCAATGGGTGTGTGCATGCTCATGAATGATTGACTGGATGACTGAATGATGGAAACAATCATGGGAAGAATGATGGAAAAGATGATGGAAATGAACTAAGTCCCAACAATATGTATGCATGTCCCCAACTTGACACTTGTCTTGTTGGGAGCTACTTTGGCCCACTTGTCCCCAACTTTAGAACTTAGGACAAAATAATTATCCATACTTTATATTTAAGAAATATTAATATAATATTCCATTTTGGCTTAAGCTCCCTAGCTTAGCCCTTTTCCCTTAACTTTTAGGTCCCTCCCTTTCCCTAACCAGTGGAGTTTAGTCCCCCATCTCTTTTATCGTGGTCGGCCTGCGCGCAGTGATGTATTTTATATTAATCATGAGACATATACAAAAATAGGTGCACTGGCCTTTAACATCTAGGCTCTTTGGTCTAATCAAAACATAAGCATCCTAGCTTATAATAACTGGCTCACTAGCCTATAAAACATGTCATATACACAAAGGCTCCTTGGCCTCAACATCACGCACACTTAAGATGTTGCGTGCAGTATCGTGGAATGTGCACACTTCCTCATTTTACTGCATAGTACATGCACACACTATGCCATGAAATGCGCATACAAAATTATATCACACAACTCACCAGCTTACTTACATTTGTATTTATATTTACAATTGGGTTCAACCTAGGGATATTACACCTGGGATACGTTCACAAAGATCTGGCTCTCAAGCTCTTTATTATGGTTCAGTAATATGTCACGTCGCGCATGTTTACAATCTTGGATCTTACACTTTGAACCGGCTCCTCGATCCCTGCGAGGCTGACTAGATCGCACCAAGCTCCTCAACCTGTGATCTAACCCTTGGGATCAATTTGCTCACTGCTTCTCTATCTCTCCAGCTTATGGAAGAGTAAAGTTCTTACAATTCTCTGCCATCTGTACTCTCTTCGTCTCTTTTCCACCCCTTGTTCCTTCCCTTGGTCCTCTCTTTTATATCCTCTAGGTACTACTTATTTATATCTTTGGCTCATCATCCATTAAAATACATTGCAAAAACTCTAACCCTAGTGTCGTTATGTCTTCCTTGCATGCGCACCTTGCATGCTTCCCTCTCACGTGTTGCTTTTCCTTTCAACTGTCCTTTCTTCCTTTCATGTTTCTCTTCCCAAAAATAGTCTTTTCCCTTGATAGTGTATGTGTCCAACAGGCCCCCAACACTGACATGTGGCTCATCCTAAGCCACCTAAGCTTTGTGCGCTTCTTCAACAACTCCTGCAAGAGTATGGAACTTTTCTGTGAGTTCCCTTTATTTTGTTTGAGTCTACGTGGTATTTTCTCTGAGCGCATCCAATACTTGTACTGTAATATCCCCGTTGATCATCTCTGTGCACTCTTCCTGAGTTTGTGCCATGTTCTTATTTTCCTCCTCTTCTTGTGTAATGACTTCTGCTCCTAGCTCTTGGAGAGGTTCCATTTGAGCTTGTCGATCCTTCTTCTGTGTCTACGCGGATATAAGCTCTGCTTGCATCTTCTTAATATATTGTACTCCTTTGAGACACTCATTGATCTTCATCATTTTTTGCCTCTGCTTGAGGTCCTGGATAGATGTGCTTATCTTTTCCTCTTCCTAGTCCCACTACTGGACTTGTTGATCCTCCTCCATCTTTGTCCATAGTTGTGTTGCCCTATCGAACAAGTCGACAGTTGCACTAACTTGTCATTCCATTTCCTCCATCTGCCCTACTTCTTCATGCTTCCTTTGTTCCTTCACCTCTGAGGGAGTGGTAGGGATGAGTTGTTCTCGGAGGTTCTCGCTTTCCTGCCTATATTGATAAATTGTTTGCACAATTTGATCAATTTTTTGCGTCGTTGTGGGCTGTTCTATTTGCGTGCTCTTTTGAATTTTGTCATAGGATACAACCTATCCCTACTTGAGCCTATCTGCACAATTATTCTCATCTTTGGTCTCGAGCTTGAATTTCTTGAGAACCAACTCCAACTCGTCTCTGTTGTACTTCGTGTGCTACAACTTTGTTGCGTCTGTGAGTGCGTGCGAGTGTACCTCCTACGCGACACTAACTTGTAGTTTATATCGTGCCTTGGTTGGTATCCACCCCATTACCAACTGTATTTGTGCCAGATATTTCAAGGGCGTCTGGCCTACAATCTCATCCATGCACAACATGCTGAGTGTAATGTGAAAATTCAAGCTTGCCTGTGCTATCGTCTGGATCATATCCTACTCATTGGGCACAACCTTGGCTCCTTCTTCTAATGTTGCGGAGACTAACTCTATTCCTTTGCCTACCCTCTACATTTTTATGATCTACTCAAGGAGTTGCCTCATGTCGGCCAACTCGTCCTAGATCCAATCCCTTTGGTGTTGGGCATCTTCAATGTCCTCAACTACTCGGTCATAGACTCTTTCAACCATGAGGTATGCATCGTCCTTAGTGATTGTATATTCCGGTGGTGTTTTTTGTGCCTTAGCCTTCTTGCGTGCACCCCCAGTGTGTATGATCGACCTCTTGGTCTGGCCTTGTTCATGTTGGGTAGCACTCGATGTGGTCCCCTATGTTGTCTCAACCTCTTTTTCTTGTTCCTATGGTGCCTGGGTGGCGTCCTTTTTTCCTGCCTGGGCACCTTTCTTTAGCACACCCCCTTTCTTTTGTTGTGTTGTATTTTGACCTGGATTTGGCTTCTTGGGTGTCGTTTTGTCTCTGGCAGGTGTCTGTTCTTTCCCTACATCAACCTCCTTATCTGTGGACATCTCTTGAGTTAGAACTGGAACTCTCCATTCATCTTGCCAATCCTTAATGGCCATCTATACATCCTCTTCTTTGATGCAATATCGCAGTTGTACCCATTCCTTCTTGGGATCCTTTCGTGCTTGGATCCATACTGTATGCATGGTCACTTGGAAGTTGGCGATGTCCCAATATTGCATGACCACTTCTGGCATAATCCGCTAAGTGTTGGCAATGATTTCCTGCAGGTCATTGTTTTACCCTACGAACATGCCTACATTTGCACTTCTGGTTTTGGAGTCTGGAGTGCTCTCCAACGATATTTATCGCGATGCGCAAAAATGAGTGGTTTGCTCGCAAAAGTATGTATATTTAGGCTCCCTCCATTCGAACAAGGCGATTAGGATGAGTATCCAAGAGTAGTGGAACTTTTTCCCTAGGTCATACGCATCTTTGCAGTCCTCAAGGAATAGATTTAACAAGTATGGGGCCCAGCTAAGCATAGTGCCCTCCGCGCACTATGTTGCAGCTGCAACGACCCCGACAGGGACTTCCTCCCTATGACACTTCCTGAGCAACTTGCACGCCATGAGTTTGGTGTCCAGCCTTGTTTTTGCGTCACTAATGTGCTTGATGATGATTTCACGTGACCCTCTTTCTGTGCCATACATCTTCTTCATCTCCTCCACTAGCAACTTATCCTTTGTCTTGTCATCAAGGAACTGCGTGGGAATCTCCCCTCGATATGGAAGACTTGTGATAAATGAAATGAGCTATATGTCTATAGAGACAGGCTCTTCTACCCATAGGTACCCTCCGTGGGTAACTTCCATCAGCTGCTTGACGCAGTTATTTATGTCACGGCCCCTTCCAAAATGTTGGATATCCAACAGGTTTAGAATCCCGGTGTTGGCCAATCTGGCTGTCCACTATTTCGGTTGGAAAATTGGATCCCCAAAGGGTCCTATACCCATGCTATCCAGGTAAACTTGCTTTGCAAACTCATGAAACTTATCCATGTTGGTCACATCATGGTCCAAGTACCATAATTTTTTCACGCATCCTAACAGGTTAGTCATGATACACACCCCTTTTGGAATGCATGGTAAGATTATGGTTGTTGCAACCTTCCTGGGCAGTGATATTTCTACTAGTTTCTTTCCCTTCCATTGTGGTCGCTGACTCAAAGTTCCAGCCTCCCTTGTTCTCTCCTCTGTATATGCCTCTGGTTGTTCGGTGGCATATTCTACTATTCCCTCCTATTGTTGATCTGACGCTACTATGTGTGACCTTTCTGGCGTGACCACTTCTGTCTGGTTTGGAACCGTCCCATTAACCCTCGAGGCTTCTTCAAGGTTTTTAGGGTGTGAAGGATTGCCTGCGTCCTTGGCCTGCTGGTTCTGTCCCACTTCCGGCATATCAATGTCCATGCCCATTGCTATTGTTTGTTGGGTTTCCTCCACCATAGGTGTGGGGCTCCCTGGTTCCATATTGGGCGAAGGGATTTTGTCAAAGTTGAAAAATTCAGTAATCCATGTTGGTTCCTGTTCGATTCCCTGTGACTGTTGTGGTGCTCTAAGGTTGCTTCAAGGTCATCTGTAGGCTTGGCTCGACGCACCTAGCTTGGGTGGTGCCATGGTGGTTAAGATGGTCTCCACCGAGCTAGTTCGTTCTATAACTCCTACAAACTCGCTCTCTGATCTGTATACTTATTTTTTTCTGTGCTTTCTCAATGTCACAATAACCCTTCTATTACCTGCATTCTTTCCTTATATAGCAATTGTGTGAAACTTCTCGGAGAAGTTACCTGATCTATGCTTTAAATGAATTGGTGCTTCCCGCGTACTTTTCATTGAATTCCCTTGACGTCATCAGTTGGAGCGATTAATGCGATGTCCCGTCTGTTGTTCCAGAGTTTGTGTTTTAAGGCTGTAAAACACACCATCTAGGCATCCAAAATGATAATACTTTTAAAACAAAGAACCAAAGAAAACCAGATCAGATTCAGTTTCTCAACTGTCTCTGTCTTTCTTCCCTTTGTTCCTGGATGGTTATATCCCGTTCTATCGCTGCCCACGATCGTTCTAACTCGGTTCTATTTGTTGCAGTTTGTAAGATGGTGTTAAATAGGTTCAATGCTATGCTGGTTTGATCTTGTAAACCGGGTTCTACGTTTGGTTGCCTCCCGTTGGGGACTGTCATGGGTGATTGATTTTTATATTTTTATAAAGAGGGTTTTTTATAGTTTGTTACTTCAGACATTCAGGTAAGATATTGATATAACAACTTTAGATATACAGATTTAATCTCAAACTTTAACCATTTTATTCTGAAAGGAAAATAATGCATATTGATCTATTTGAATTCAATCATTTGATAAATTTCAGATCTAAAACAAAATCTCTTCAACTTTCATGCACAAAATATGTATTTACAGGTTTGAGATAAAACTGTACAGAACATTAGAACATTTAGTTTTAAGTCTTTATGATTTTATAAATTTTTATTTTTGACATAAGAATTTTTATTTTTTTTTGTTTAAGAAAGAAAACTGTATGTACATTTTTGTTTTATTTGATTTTAATTTAATAATTTATTTATTTATTTATTTACATATATTTATATATATACATTTTTTTTTTTTTTTTATTCCATGTAATGTTTTAAGAAACGTGCATTAACATGAGCGTTTAGAATCTTACCATCTAAATTTTCCAATAAAAAAGAGTTGTTACCTTCGGAGGATGATATTTTAAAAGGTCCATACCAGATGTGATCAAATTTACCGTTTTTACCGAAATCTTCTTTTCGCGCGTCCTACTTTAGAACTAAATCACCTGGAAGAAAGTTCATGTTCTTAGCTTTGCGGTCAAACAACAGCTTCATATTATCCTGGTATTTCTGTAATTTTTCATCTATCACATCTCTGTGCTGCTGGACTTCAATTAATTGGTTTATTCTTCTGATAAGAGGATTTGGCTCTTCTTGCTCATCCTGCCACAGTTTCATTACAGGGAGTGCTAAGTTTATGGGTAATACCACATCTGTACCATAAACCATCTGAAACGGTGAGGTACCAATAGATTTCTTCGTTCCTATCCGATTTGCCCATAAAGCGTACTTTAAATGTAAGTGCCAGGATTTCTTATTTTCCTTTAAGACTTTTTTAATTATGCTGATCAATTTTCGGTAGAGGGTAGTTATCTTTTAGAGAAGATTTGTTTAAATTTCTGAAATCAACGCATAATCTGATCTCTCCGTTTTTCTTTCTTACCGGTACTAAATTGGCAACCCAATCAGAATATCTCAAAGGGACAATAATTTTAGCATCCAAAAGTTTTTTAACCTCTTTTTCAATTACAGGTAACAAAATCGGATTGAATTGTCTGAGTTTTTGCTTGAATGGTTTAACACCTGGTTTAAGAGGGATTTTATGTTCTATCACTGAGGTGTCATAAGTTTTTAAATCTTCGTAAGACCAAGCAAAAACATCTTTATACTTTTTTAGCAACTC
>ML805562.1:67570-95469 GCA_009831015.1 Picea engelmannii
TAAGAAGAAGCTCCATCAAAAAACATCTTCCATGTGCCAGAACTATATATATTTTCTTTTATTTCATTTTTTTGAACTTTTTCTTCGATATCTTTATTATCTACATCTATCTCGAAATCATCATCTAAAGATAAAATGCAATTTCCTAAATCTTGGTCTGCTATATACACAGGGTGATTTGCAGGGTTTTTAGGATCACTCACAGTAAATGCCATCCGAGTTTCCCTGTATAAACGAGTGAATTGACCCCCAAAAATAGGGATCGTTGCATACGTCGTATCTAACTGGATGGATCCTCCAAGTTTGGCACCCCAAGATCTGGATAGTAACATTCCATATTTTGGTGGGATATCAGCTACTACCACATCCATAAGGATGCTTTTAGAGGGTATCTGTGCTAAGTTAACCACTAGGTCTTTGATCATTCCTATGCATTTAACCCTCCTAGAATCAAAAGAGTACAAATCACCATATGGTCTGGTGATTTCAAGGCCAAGTTTATCCATTATGGCTTTGGGCATTACATTATGTGAAGCTCCAGAATCTAACATACAATTGTGTAGAAGGTGATCAAAAACATTAAGCGTGATATAAAAAGGAGCTACAGTATCTTTGGGACCTTCTACGTGCGGACCGAAAGATATGATAGGTCTATCATCTTCTAAGTTAATAGAGTCCGCTTGACTTTCCTTTTCAGAAAAAATTATCATTTTAGCTATTTGTTTCCGGTAAACCGGATTCTTGGCTAATTCTACAAGTGGGATAGGAATTTTAATTTTGTTGATTTCATTTTCTAAGTTAAAATTACCTATGGCTTTTTCATTTTCAATTTGTGGGGCTTCCATAATCTTTTTCTCATTTTTTTGCTGTGGTGCAACCCTTTTTTCTTTTACAGGATTTTGAATATTTACAGGGGTTTGAATATTTACAGGTTCTGATTGTACATGATTATCTGTTTTATTTCTATTTGCAGACTGTTTGTCTACATCTTTAGGGTTTTCTTCATTTGTATCATTTTTTGGCAAAACCTTTTTCACTGGAACGTTAGGAAGATTTTTACTTCTAGACCTTAGGTTATATCTTCCCTGCAAATCAGTGATGATGTCATCTGCAACACTCTGATATGCATGATCATCAGTTGCATTAGTGGTAACCACATCTTCTGATTTATTTTCTTTTATTAACGATGCCTCATAATCTTGTCTAGACACATAAGGATATCTGTTATCGTCACCAAGACAATCAATATCTTCATCCAGCTGTTCGAATCCACCAAAGTCCTCTTCTCCAATATAATCTTCGGTTTTAAAAGGAGCTTGAACTTTTTGATCTTCATTTTTCACTGTTTTGTGTGGTCCTTGTGGCTCAGGATTTTTTCGAAAATCCTTTCTGGGAAAATTATCCCTTCTAGGTTTTTCTAATTCCATTTTAGAAATTTTGTTGGAGAGTTGTTGGATGACCCTAGCCATCTCATCTATCCCATCCCCAACAGATTTCCCTGACCCCGAAGGTCCAGCTTGTTCTTTAAATTTTTTGTTTTCTTTGTTTACGTTTTCTGTCTTTGCTTTTAACTTTCCAGATGCCATCATATTAGATTCAATTTCTACGACATCATCTTGCATCTTTGAAAGATCTACTGACCGTATCTCCCTCAACAATAAAGCAAAATCAGGCTCGAAGGCTCCAGCAAAAGTTACTTTAGCCGCAGGTTGTGAGGGTTTTACTTCAGCTGGAATTTTGTTATATAGTTTATTGAATCTTTGTATAAATTCTAATACTGATTCAGAATTTTTCTTTTTAAGTGCTCCAAATTCTGTTAGGTAGTAGAGGTGATCTTTTCTCTCACCCCATTGTCTGATAAACGCGTTCTCAAGCTCTTGATAAGATCCTAAAGATCCAACTGGCAATGATCTAAACCAAGTTCTTACCTGTCCTTCAAATGTTTGAACAAGTAGTCTAGAATAGACATCTTCATGTTCTATTCCCAAAATGTCTGCGAATTGATCGAAGAAATTAATATGTTCTTGTGCGGTTAGATCACCCTCCCCTGTGAATTTAGGAAGGCTCTTCATATAGTTTTCAGGAAGATCGTGAAGAAGGGCAGGAAGAACTAGAGGAGCATACCTAGCGGCTACTTTGGAAAAAATTACAGGAAGTGGATTTCCTCCACCTCCGCCACCTCCTCCAACATTTTGTCCCGCCATGGTTAGGTTTGGACTTGAAGGTGGGCTGGTGTTTGGAGAAGATTCTTGGAAGATAGGAGATGAAACTTCGGGAAAAGAAAATGAATCAAAGGAAGGTGGTAACGAAAGTGATCGTTCAAAAGATTCAGAAGAATTTGATTTAGTAAAATTGGACTGATCTGTATTTAAAATCGATAAAAGGTTTTGTTTAAAAGATTTTCTAGATTTTAAGATTTTCTCCGTATTTGAGACTGGCGAGGTCTGTTTAGCATCCGGGTTTCTTCTGGTATTTTTTCGGCTACTAGCCAGTTTATTTATAAGTGGAGTCGCCAAGTGAAAGATGATTAGCCTTATAAAGTTTTCTGCTCTTGTTCACTATCAAGGACAGAAATTGTCAATGTCGTTCTACCCAGGGAATTAATTCGTTACTTCGCTCCCCGACAACGGCGCCAAAAAATGTTGTCGCAAGAGTTGACTCTAGGCTATAATAGAGCCAAGTCTTAGCACATTTTTAAAAAGAAATTTTTTTATTGTTCAGAACTTGACTTGAGTTGCAGCAAGCCAAACCCTGAAAATTTATTTTGAGTGCACTTCTGACCTAATACACTCAGAGACAGTTCTCTAAACAGCCAAGGGCTCTTTATTCAGGAATATTCAGTGATTACAGCAAGAAGGCCATATTTCTTATTAGAAAAGATGTTTAGTCAGGTTTGGGGGTTGATCCAGGAAAAATAAGTCCATTGGGCATGGAGTCAAGTGAAAACCACAAGAAGGAGATCATAACAGGGATCACATTACTTGTAGAGAATGAAGCAAAGTAAGTCTTTCTTTCAACTATAAATAATCATGACTTAATAGCAGAAAAAGAAAAGGAAAGGGCCATCACAGTGAAAGCATCAATCAAGGAGGAATTTTCACTATGACTTTAGAAGAAAAAACTAAAGGCTGACGGCTAGATACAGAGCACTTATCTGGAGTGAATTCTGAACAGTCATCATGAAAACAATACTTTTATCAACTGCGTGTAAGGAGCATTTAAAATGAATTCCAAACATATTTAACTGAGTCAGCAAAAGAACAGAGAGATAATAAGACAAAAGAGTACATAGCGAAAGAAATGACCGTAATGAATCTCATAATTTCAAGAAAACGCGTCACTGTGTATAATTCCAATTCTGGTTCTCAAAATAACTCTGCGTTCCACACAGGAGATCTCTGCCCCCCAGAGCTTCATCCAGGCTTCCCCTGCCCCTTTACAATGAATGCATTTCTCTATAAATTCCCTCTCTCATGGAGGTTGAAACCGCATCATAACTGAAAATTAACTAATCTCAACTATCTTTAACTAACAGTAATCTAAACTAATATTAAAGCACTAAACTGTTTATAACAGTATTTGATCCATCTACAGCTGTCGGGAGTTCGTAATAAATAATCAAATCAACATTAGGAATATCCAGACCACGAACAACTGCCCATCTTCTGTGAATTGTTCCACGTTCGCAATGGATCTTTAAAGTTCTTCGTACGCTGCTGGAGGTTGTTTTCAGTTCGCAATACCTCTTTGAAGTTGTTCCATCGCATTTTGGAGTTCCTCCAGGTTCCTAAAATGGTTTTGCTACATGTTCCTCAGATCTTCTCTTTCACCCGATCCAAACTGTAAAAGAACTTCCCACGCCGCGCAGCAATGGCCATTTATCCGTCAGGCAAAATAAAACCCTGCGAATGGAGAAAACGCACTCTGGAATGGGGTTCCTTATCGGCGAAGTAATGGAACCTTGAATTGGCTTTCGGAGTTTCGGAGAAAAAGGTGTAGTGTGAAAAACGATTTTCAAAACCCCGAAATCGCGTGATTGGTGAGCTATTCGTGTTGTCCACGTCTTGTGCACGCGGCATGCGTTGATGATTGGTCCACGTCCATCGTCTATGGCAGCTTTATCTTGTTAAATGCTACGGTGGCTATCTCGCTCAGCAAGAAATCTATGCGTGCTACAGAAGTCGTGGTAACCGTGGTGAATTCATTGTACATATTTAAGCGATATGGTGTCTACAGCTCCATTTAACACTCTGCTGTGATCTTCTCAAAAAGATCTAGCTGCCATCCGATTCTTTTCCATGCGTCATATTGCTATTCTGCTCGTTGCAATTTTCCAAACTAATTTCTGTTAAGAGTATTTAGATTCAACTTTTATACTTCATGGTTGACACATCAAAACCAGACGTCTCAAAATGGGAAGCAAATTCCTTTATGCTTGTTCTCAACTCAGGGATCTCCTTGTTATTCTGAATACCCTTCAGAAAATCCTTCGGCAATTTGCCATGTTCCCTCTGCACATTGCTTGCTATTTGTGCCGCTTTGAAAATAAACTCGGCAATAATCTCAAAATCTCTTTCAACGCAAACTCTTGAAGTCATTGCTGGAGTTCCTGAATCCTTCCACCATTTGGAACACGTTGTTCTGGTTCATCAAATGTATATCCAGTGGCAAATCTATCACGGGTCGTAATGCAGCAACCACCAAAGGTCCAATGGTAATATTTGGCACAAAACGCCCATCCATAACATCAACGTGAACCCAATCACAACCTGCCAACTCCACAGCTTTGACCCATGAATCATATAATCCTGGGAATGTAGAATAAATTATTTTATTCTAATCTTATTTGTAATGAATTCCTTTCAAGCAACAACCAAAACCTAAAAGTCGGATGAATTGGAATTCATATGAGTTGAGTTTTTGTTTATGATATTTCGGAGATTTGAACTTATTCAAAGAGAGACTTAGACTTTGAATAAAGCTTCCAAAGCTTCGTTATAATTGTCCTCTTTATGTGAGCACATTTTGCCTTCTCTAAAGTACTGGAAATTTACAATGAAATCTATGACAGCACGACAAGCCTAAAACCATGTCATTTGGCCTGTGATGTGCTTTCCATCAAATGTTATACCACTTGTTATCGCAATATGAAAATAGCTATAAAATAAAGCATGAGTTATGATTGCTTATCTCTTGTGCCAGAGCTGAAGATATTTTAAACGGCGCCAACATTTGTTGTGAAAAAGAGGCTTGCCAAACCATTATGTTGACCTGCTGGATAATTGAAAGGCTGAAGTTTCCTGTGCTATTATTGATATTCTTCACTTTCGATGGCATAGCCGTCTGCTACAGGTACAATATGTGTAATCCCATCTCCATCATCCACTTAGAAATTCTGTACTCAGCAGCGATAGCAAGGACAACCTATACAGCTATATAAAGTCCTGGATCATTAAATATTTCAAACATTATTTCAGGAGCAGTAAGAAGTCTCTCAGTTAAGAGGAAATAGTGATCCTCAAACACATTTGGGATGAGGACACTAAGTAGAGAAAAATTCAAACTCTGTTACAACACCGTCGATCGTTCTTGTCATTCAATTTTGATAGACACCGCCATTTGGTGCCTATTTTTCATAACTGCCATTTTTCCAATTTCCTCCTTTTCCTGACCGTTGGTCCTTTTTTCGGCGTGCTAACTGTTCCAAGTGAGAGCTATGGTGCTTCGTCGGTGCACATAAGCCTTTTATTTTTTTTGTGCTACCTCTCCTTTAGTTGTGTGTTGTCTTGTGTTTTCTGGCATGGTAACCCCTCCGTTGTTGTGTGCAGTCCTTTGTTGTCTGGTGCATTTTTTTTTAAGTGCTAGGAGGTCGAATGTCCATATACAGCTTCAATTGACTCCCATTGATCATTCATATGAGTTATGTTCCTCCCAAATCCTTCAACTGTAAATCTCCCCATCTGTGATAATATTTACTTCATATGGTCCCACCAAATGCATTCTGAGCTTTCCTGGGTGTTGAAGAGATTTACTATCGTATACCAAAACTAGGTCTTCCTCCTTGAAACATTTTCTCTTAATATGTCTATCGTGCCAAGTTGTGTCCCTTGCTTTATGTACCTCTTGGTGAGACCCTTTTAGAATCATATCTTCTTCCATGATCATCAGTTGTCTTAGCCTTTCTTGTACTATGCCTCGCTCTGTCGTGTTTGTAATTGATGCTACACGTAGACTAGGTACCAAAAATTCTAATGGCACCACTGCTTATTTTCCATACACTAGTCTGAATGGTGTTTGCCTGTCAATTATTTACATGTGGTCATGTATGCCCACAGTACTGCTTGTATCTTCAAGTCCCATTTGTCCATGTTGACGTTGCAGATCTTTGTCAGTGCATTCTCTAGGATCTTATTAAAGGCTTCCACTGTTCCATTTGCTTGAGGATGATATGGTGTACTCTTTTGATGATAAACTTAGAACTCTTCAGTCATATCCTTAATAGTGTTGTTAATGAAGTGAGTGCCTTGGTCACTCATCAAAATCCTTGGGAATTCAAATCTAGTGATCACTTGCTCAAACAAGAAGTGTGTTGATGTCTCTGCGCTACAATCTTTTACTGGTGTTGCTTCTGCCCATCTTGTTAAGTACTCTGTCACAGTAATAATATACCTTGCTCCTGACATTTTTGTTGGTGGGTTAATTGGTCCCACAAAGTCTATTGCCCATTTGTCGACTACCTGCAAGGTTACTTGTGGCCTTAGGGGCATCTCATCCCGTCTATTAGGTTTACCAACCCTTTGAAACACATCACATCTTTGGCAGTAGTCCTTTGAGTCTCTGTGAACCGTCGACCACCACAGTCCTGCATGCAATACCTTCTGTGTGGTAGCTTTGGCTGCAAAATGTCCTCATTCTATTCCCTCATGGGCCTGTGCTAAAATCCTAGGAATTTCTTTTTCTAGTACACATCTTCTCAAGATGTTTTCTGCACCCATATTGTATAAGTGTCTTGCAATCAATTGATAGTCTGCAACTCTGACTACCATATTTTTCTTCTACGCAGTGTTGAATTATTGTGGCGCAGTCCCTGTACTCAAGTATTGAATGATGTCTGCAAAATATTCATCAAATACATGGACGGAAAATAGTTGTGCATCAGGAAAGTTGTCCTTTAGATTCGTAGGTTCCTCTCCATCGGTGATCCTTGACAGGTGATCAGGTCCTACATTCAACTTCCCTAGTTTGACTATCACTTCGAAGTCAAATTCCTGGAACAAAAATAACCATCTACAAATTATCCCCCCCAACATTGGCTTGTTGACTAGGTATTTGAGAGTTGAATAATCTGTAAACATCTTGAAATTTTTCCCCAATAAGCAATTTCTGAACTTTTGAAGCGCATAGACCATAGCTAAGCCTTCTCTCTATGTGGTATTGTAATTCTGCTCCGACTCTGACAGTTTTCTGCTAGCAAATTTTACAGGATGGTCCAACTCCCTTGCTCTTGGTTGTGCTAGAATAGCTCCAAGTGTTATGGCTGATGCATCTACATGCACATGGAATGTATTTTCCCAATCCAGGAATACTAGTATTGGTGAGGTTACCATCTTCTCTTTTAGAGTGTCCAATCCTTGCTGACAATCCTCATTCAACTGAAACTTGTTGTATTTTCTCAACAATTTCTCCATTGGCGCAGTGATCTACGCATACCCTTTTATGAATTTCGGGTAGTATCATGTGTGTCCCAATGTTTCTCTTAACTGACGTACTGATTTTGGTGGTGGTAGATTAGCAATTACTACAACCTTGGCAAGATCCACTAGCAAGCCTTGTTTTCATACTATATGGCCCAATAGTATCCCAAAGGGTGTTCCAAAGATGCACTTATTGATGTTTAACGATATTTGAAACTACCTGCATCTTTCTAACATCAGCCTCAACACCTCTACATGTTTTTTCAACATACTGTAGACTGTCCAGTCATCCAGATATAGCTCTAGAAACTGGTGGATGAAATATTTGAATGCAGCTATGACTACTCTCGAAAATATTGCCGGTGCATTCTTTAGTCCAAAAAGAATGACTGTGTACTCGTAGGACCCCCTTTCTATGGAAAAATGGTCTTGTATATGTCTTTTGGGGTTATCTTGATCTTATGGTAGCCTGAGAATCCGTTAGTAAATGAGTAAGCTTCATGAGCTCCTACGTTCTCCAACACCTCATATGTGAAATGAGTAGGGAAAGGGTCATGTAGGAAAACATCATTCAACTTCCTCAGGTTGACACATATCCTTATCCCTCTCAGCTTCTTCTCCTGAACTACCATAAGGCTTACCCATTCAGATTCCTCTATTAGTTCTATGATTCCATCCTCCAACATCCTATCAATTTATGCTTTCACTTTTTGCTTATATATTGGGTTTAGTCTATATGGTCTCTGTTTGATTGGTCTAGCCTCAGATCTAAGAGGTATATTCATTTTCCCTAGCTCTCCTTATATGCCTTTCATTTATGTGAACATTGTTGGGAACAAGTCGTTGTACTCATGCAGTAACTCTATTATGCTTTCCATTGTTTTCTCATCCCGATAGTCTCCAATGCTGGCCATTTTGGGATTCTCAATTGTCCCAATGTTGACTTTTTTCACCTTGATCGTCTCAAAAAATATTTCTTATTCCAGAGGTGGACCTTCCGCCTCTCTTTCACCTTCAATTTCCTCTATCTGAATGTTTTGCATGTCATCTTCATCTAGTGGTTCTTCCTACACATGGTAGCATGACAATAGTTCTTTTACTAGCTGTATGTTCTGTTGTTGCTCTTTTTTCATGAGTTCAACTTCTGGTTCTTTAATGAATATCACCCCTTTGATTCGTTTAACTGTTGAGTCTATGTTGGGGTTCTCATGTTCAAATGATAAAGTGACAGTAAAATTCTGTTGTAATTATGTCCAGTTTGTAGTTCCTCTATGCAATTCCTAGTTTGTATACCAGTTTGTTAGAATCCCTTCTAATGTGTGAACAAAATTATGAGGCCATTCCTTTGGTGGTGTCATCCTCCATGGCATTATGCACGTCTGCAAGTGTTCTGTTGGTTCCCCTTGTCCTTCATATTTATGCAGCTGGTTGGTTCCTTGTTTTGCACCAAATCTGATGCGCAGAAACCTTTTACATTGGTACCAGTCCTTAACTGTCTCTTTGTGCACACCCCACCATCTTGCAGGTGTTGCCTTGAGTGCTATATCTAGGGCGAAGAGCCTCTAATTTTATAAGACTTCCTCTTTGTATTATGTTAATAATTCTTCTAATTTATTCACCTCATGGAAGCTTGGAGGTTCCCTTATCTCTATACCTACCCATCTTACTGCATGGTCTTGTCTTGCACATCTTCTTGTGGAGACTTCATGTAACCTCAGCTGCCAATTCTCTAAGTTTGTATCTGAGTCCGACATGCATGATGTGATACTTCTCAAACTGAGTACCCCATCTGCAATTGGGTTCACATAATATTCTTCTCGGGCGGTTGTTCTGTACAACTAGTTAATTTCCTCTAGGTCTAAACAAGTGGGTTCTACAAACGTTTCCCCTTCTGATGGATCCAATTGCTCAATGACTCTGTATTCTCTTGAATCGAATGTCATCTTCCTTGTCTTTAAGTTGATTATGGTTTGATTGTCAAATTCCCAATCCCATCCAAGCAATGTCAGATAAGTTGTTGTGTCATCCACTATCTCTATCACTTCGAAATCGGATTTAGTGCGCACTCCATCTAGATCTTTTGTCACCCCCTTTAGTCTTCCAATTGGTAGAAATTTGTGTTGATTTGCTAGTTTCAGTTGAACAAGTGAATATCCTAATGTGGGTTATCTCATACATTGCCATGTCTTCTTGGATAACAAATTTACTTTGGATCCTAGATCTAGTATAATATCTCCCATGTTGAAATCTCCAATGTTGGCGTTCAATCTAAACTCTCTTCTTGTTCTCCTCCTTGTATGCAGATGATTAATTATTTTCTGTTCTAGCTTTCCTTCTATCTCTGTGCTACATCTTTATAGAATATTTTGTAACACTTTAACATATGATGGATCATTTAGTAGTTTACCATAGGATTGCAAAAAATCTTTATTCGTACTTACTTGTCCTAAGGGTTGTGCTTCTTTTGTGTGATCCAACGATGGAGGCATCTCATATGTCGGTACTTCCTTAGTATGTTGCGTAGTTCATGTCGATGCCATGTATGTCTTCAAGAATTATTGTTTGGCCTGCTTGAATATCTCTTTTTCATTCTGCACATCAAACTTCTTATGCAGTTCGACACTCTTCTTCACACATTGGTGTTGTGATGGATCTTGTCTTATTGTGTCGTTTCCTATCTTAGCTCCACCACGCATAACTATGTTGATGTTCTTCATCCCTTGCTTCCACCGAAATCGAATGAACATTCTGATTGTTCTGATTGATCTTTTCCTGGATATTCCCCAATAGTGTAGGACATTCTTCTGTGTCGTGATTTGATGCATGAAAATACATACATGTCGCAAGTGGAAGTGGACATTCTCTTGCATAGTGTCCAGGTTGTTGACATTTGTGGCATACCAATGATCCTCTGCCTCTTCCAAAGCCTCCTCTTCATCTTCCTCCACCTATGTAGCTATCTCGATCTCCTCGTGGAGCATTGTACTAAGGTGTCTGGTTATACTGCGCAATATTTTAGTGTGGTTGTGTGGTATTGTACTGCAACTGCATAGTGTTATACATGACTAGTACTTAGTTAAAATGTGGTGCAGCATGCCCAGTCATCATTTCTTCCTGCACCCTATACACATATGATGTTCTTTCCATCAACAGGTCCATGGTCCTTCAATATTTGTCATCATGGCCAGCTGACTTGCAAAAGTTGCAATATGAGCTCTTAGGTATTTTCTGGTATTTATGCATCATTGGATAGTGATATGGATCATGCCCTTGTTTCTTATAGATCTTGCACCATAGTCCTCTTTTTGGCAGCGGGTTTGGCATTCTTGTTTTCATGTATTGCATGAATGTTGGACATTCATTCTTATGGTGTCCTTCTGTCCTACATGTGGTACACCAAACAACTTCTTTGTTGTCCTTACCTTTGTTCTGGTTTAGCTGGAATGTTAATTTCTTCAAATCCTCCTTCAACTCCTATATGGATAGATCTATCTTTTGATATTGGTTCTCTTCCATTTATGGGGCTTCCTGTAGATCCTTTGCCTGGGTTTGAAACTTATGTTGTTGCAAAGGGTATTTCAAGTGTGGTAGCAGTGAATTGACAAATATATGCTTATGTTTCATATCTATCATGACATACTTTAGATTTCCCTTTAATTGTTTGAATATCTGTTCAATTTCCCATACAGATTCCTTTGGTTTCTATCTAATCTCTATCATCTCATTCATATATTGATCCTCTGAACCAGGCTTATGGAATTCATTTGTCAATAGATTTTTGATATCTTCAATCGTTTTGGTTCTCCCTAGAGGACTATTTGTTTCTAAACTCATATACCAATCCAGTGTGTGATCTCTTATTGTGATATCTAACTACACAAGTTTAGTTTCCTCATCTGTGATCTGTTTCACTTCCCATATATTTTTAGAAATAAACAAGGACTTCTCAGGGTCCTCTAATGCCTGTCCTTTGAATTCTGGAAACCTAATGGTGGGATCATGTCCTGCCATCCTTAATGTTGAACTAATACCTCCGCGCGATGTAGATACTTGACTAATGCTTCCTAAACTAGCTCCCCCAGTTGTTGTTCCTTGTGTAGATGTACTTCCTGATGTCTTCCTTCTCCCGAAATTCGGTTTTTTAAATGGTGGTTTTCGTCTTAGTGTATTAGTCACACATGGGTTTATGGGTTCCACACTTACACCGATATGGATAGGAGTGTTTCCTTCCATTCCCGCTCTTGGACATTTCGTCTTCCTCTCATATGTTTCACGCAGGATTTCCTCAATCTGCTCCATAGCCCGAAGATCCTCTACCTCTTCTTCATCACTTTCCAAGCCTTGCCTCGTGGCTACGACTCTCTTCTTGGTGTTCATATTATATTGGTATGGTACTCCATTGCGTGTTCTTCCAATTGTTGCCATGATCTGCTTGATATGGTCTTCATCCATCATAATTGGGTCCAAGGCCTCTCCTTCTTACCTTTATCCATTTCTCCTTCCCTTGTCAGTGCTTCACCCCTTCCCCCATGCACGCAGAGAAGTTTAGTTGTCTGGCACCATTGTCATTACACCTTTGTTATCTAGTAATATCTTAATAGAAGTATATAACGATCTGATATGCCTACCTCGAGGTCCCTTAAAGAACTCTTGCTCTGCTGCACTATAAGACTTCGTCGTATCTACTGCAAATCCTATGATAAATCCTGCAACAATGTTGTCTAACCAGAAATCTACTGCACGCGTAAATTTATTATCAACTTGTTGTAACTTCGTGATCTCTATAGGATTCCACTCTAGCTGTTTGATCTGATTTGTAGGATGGTTGTCTTTCAACCTTAATATCCACTCCTACAATACATGTGGGAAATAACAGAAAAATACTTCATGCAATTCGTTGAATACGTACTTGTCCAAATATTTGTGCGGTGTCAACTTCGGGTTTCTGTTATCTTTCTGTACAAACTCCAACTCCTTTGTTTTCAACCATCTCTCTATATCTACCTTTGTCAGATTCCACGGTCTCAACATCCCTTTTATATTCCCATCCTCTCAACGTCTTGTCGTTCGATCTGGCATTTTGTTGACGCATCTTCCACAAATCTCATTCACTCAATCCCCTCCTATTCCAACCAACTGACAACAAAACCATTTGTTGGATTTTACTCTTCTAATTTAGCAGTTATCTACTCTGATCCTATCTTACTTTCATAGATTTACCTAGGTTCAAATTTAATAAGCTTCCAACAAAATCCCTCTAAAACTATCGGCCCCTCTAGTAAACCAGAAGCAACACAACACACAAAGTGTACTACGTAGTCTCACCCAAGATATCTTTATGGGTGGTTTCAATACTCAGGTATTTCAACTTGGGAATGAGTGGAGATCCATGGTTGTTTCTTGTAATCTCTATTTATTCAGTCTAACATATGATTATAGCAGTCATTCTATTCATGCATGTGAAATATCATGTCTAACTAGTTACTTCATTCATTTATCTAACATTCAAAACTTAATAATAATAGTGACGCATACATTCAATCACATAACATAGGTGTTACCGTGGTTCACCCCCTCATGGGATACGTCCACAAAGATCTGGATCTCAAGCTCTTTATTATGGTTCAGTAATATGTCACGTCATGCATTTTTACAATATTGGATCTTACACTCTCAACCAGCTCCTCGATCCCTGCGAGGCTGACTAGATTGCACCAGGATCCTTAGCCTGCGATATAACCCTCAGGATCAAGTTTCTAACTACTTCTCTAGCTCACCATCTTATGGAAGAGTACAATTCTTACAATTCTCTGCCATCCATCCTCTCTTTGTCTCTTTTCCACTCCTTGTTCCTTCCCTTGGTCCTCTTTTTTCTATCCTCTAGGTACTACTTATTTATATCCTTGGCTCATCATCCATTACAATACATTTCAAAAACCCTAACCCTAGCGTCATTATGTCTTCCTTGCATGCACGCCTCGCATGCTTCCCTCACATGTGATGCTTTTCCTTCCCGTTGTCCTTTCTTCCTTTCATGCTTCTCTTCCCAAAAATAGCCTTTTCCATTGACCGGGTCTGCGTCCAATAACTCCTCTTTCACATATCCTCCTGTAAAACCCCCAATGAATCTTGGAAAACCATGGAAGGGATTTTTGGAAAATAGGATGAGACGAGGGGAGACATGCTCGAGATGGTATTGCTGACATTGGATTCAAAAACCTTCGACAATCTCCAAGATTTCTTTACCAAATATAAGGATTTGTTGTTGCAACTCAAGGCTTGTGGGGTTGATAAATATAAGGACGAGAAACACATGGTTCTTACCATTCTCTCCAAACTTGATCTGGAATACTCAATGTTTTTATCTACATTTCATTCAGTTAGGCTTGCCTCTAGAGCCACCTGGACGTTTCCCTCTCTTGATGCGTTTATCGATTCTCTGACACAAGCGCATAACAAGCTCATCAATAAGGGAAAAATAAAAGTCCAAAAGGTGCATGCACTTACTATGCAATATGGTAGTGGTCGTCAATATCATAAATCTAAATACAAAGACAAAAGGAAAGCACATGAAAATCCAAATAAGGAAGCGTACTCAAAACCCTTCAACGATGCCTCCAGATCCAAAGGTGGAAAGGGATGAAAAGGGGAGAAATGAACTTACTCCCATAAAGGGTTCCATCCATAATCTGCATGTATACAAAAATAGATAGATCAAATGGCCCAAATACTTCAGAAAAACAACCTTGGAGATCGCATCCCCAAGGGTGCCAAGAAGAAGAAGCCAGAAGATCATAATCTCAAGAAAGGAAATTCTAGCCATGCTTTGATTGCCATCAACTCCTCTCCTGATACTTGGATCATAGATTCAGGTGCATCACACCACATGGCATCCACAAAAGAATTTTATTCTTCATTGGATGCATGCAAATTTCCTCCTATTCTGATGGGGGACAACTCTCCAGTTGAGGTCACCGACAAAGGAAGAATTGAACTCACAACAAAAGATTTGAGAATGTGCTACACATTCCCAAAATTTACGTCAATCTTATCTCCGTGTATCAGATGAAAAACTATGGCACCGGAAAGAGAGTCACATTCACACCTGATGCAGTGGATATCTATGACATGAAAACCAATTCCAGGGTTGCTACCGGTGAGGTAAATCATCAATCCAGACTCTACACATTTTCTGAATTTATTGAATCAGATTCTGCATTACTGCTTACCCATGTTGATGAAAGCAGTAGGATATGGCATGAAAGGTTTGGGAATTTAAATTTCAGATATATGCAACAGCTTAGAAAGTAGGGAATGGTTGATGGTCTACCTGAAATCCACTTCTCCAAAGGAATTTGTAAGGGATGTGTTATTGGAAAACACCCTCAAGAGAAATTTGACAAAGGAAAAACTCATATGTCTTCCTTTCCTTTAGATCTGATCCATAGTGACCTGTTGGCAGCCAATTCACATTTTTGTACTGTTCTTATAAGCTGCCTACACCAGTGTTTTGCAAACCTTAATTTTGGTCGCAATCCTTGAATAAAATGACACTTTTATTTTTGCGCTATTTACACACTTACCTTCGTTCTTGTTTTCACGAGTGTAAGCGTGAAAACTTGGTTTTTCGAAGTCGCATTAAAATCTTCACTGAATTGTCGTTACCATTCTTGTCGATATGCCCATTGTGTTTACATTTTACTTATCATTATGCAGTTGGCAAAACCTTTTGATCTGTACTCATTTGGCATTCTTTGATTGATTATGTAATTTCGTTTCATGAGTGATTGAGTTTGTGATGCATTGGTGATTGGATTTACATGTTATTCAATCAATTCACTTGGCACACTGGTTATATATAAAGAGCATTGGTGTTATGGTTAAACCCTTGGTATGAATTGTTTCATACATCTCTTGGTATTGGTTTCGATTTGTGTGTTTGGTTTTAAAACTATGGCATAACTCTTGCTCGCGCGAATGATTAATACACTTACCATTGATTTCATTAGTCGAATGAGTGGCATAATCGTTAACCTATACAATAATGGGTTGAACAACTATTTGTGCCGACGGTTGTACTGTAGAAATGACTGTCGTGCATGTATGAACCAGCTCCACCACCTTCACACGATATGTCATTAATTCTTAGCCCTATCCCTGTTTCACCTCTGCTAGCATCGGGTAAACCTTTGAGCGTTCTGCCCCTGCATAGGCTACGTTCAAACCCTGGCTCGTTCAAATCACTTACCGTGTGCTATTCTCTATGGCACTAGTGGTGCGAATAGAGCCGAACGATAGTCAAGCCCTGTTACTGTTCGATAACGCCAGGAAAGATTTACAAGATAATGGTTGGCTCACGTTTGTACAGAGGTTCGAGGGTTTTAAAATGTTTGTTTCATAGCAATTCTCCCTTACCTTTGATGGGTGTAGGGCCAAAGTAGGTGACATTCAACTTGAAATCAGTGAAGAGTTCATTAGCTCTGCCACAGGATTAGCAGCCACTGGCCAGCGATGGTTTAAAAACTCTAAAGTTGATGAGGTGCCATGGCCATTACTGTTCGTATCATGAAAGGTCACATCCTTTGACAAAGGTATGCCTATTTCCACACTTAAACGAAGGTGGCATGATCTTTTGATAGTGGTTAAACAATTTGTGACCTGTGAGGGTCGGTATGGATTGGTTTTTCTTTATCACCTTCGACTGTTAATGAATTTCATGGGTTATCTGTTGAACATGCCATTTTATTTCCAGCGTAGTCTTTACAAAATGGCTAAGAGGTTCAAACGAGAGAAAGCTGATAGCAGCTTGTTTCACCATGGCTTGATCAGACTCATCGTCGTTCATCATTTAAACCTCTACGACGATAATTGGCAAGCTTTCCTCTCTCGAAATGGCTTTGTTGATTCAGAGTCTGTCCAAATCGATAAGTCTGTGGTCAGTGAGTCTAAGGTCGGGCCACCCGTGCCTTTTCATGCCCTTCTACCCTCACCAAACCCTCGGTCTACCCTGATATCGACTTACCCGACATCATAATAGACAAAGTTGAGGTTGTTAAAAAGCCTGTGAACAAGAAGGTCAAGGGTAACCCTACTGTCAATGACAAAGGTAAAAATAATGCTTGATTGATATCGAGACTTGCTAGGAATAAACCTAAACCTAGTGTTGATCAAAACCCATAGTCCTCAGCGAAGACTCAGACTCTGATATCAAGTGCTTCCTGGCTAGTGAGTACCCTTACTCCCATGGTTTGTGCTCCGAGTCACCCTATGACTTCGTTTCTAATTTTCCCCCGTGCCTAAAGAACAATCCTAGCTACCCAGGGATGAAGCTACCTAATGAAACCCTCGGTGATTTAAATAAACCCTCACCTACAATTTCGAAGCCCAGACAGTCGTCATGTAACCAATGTAATGTGTGGCTGGAAAGCTACTATACCGACATTCCCTTATTACAGTTGAAAATCAAATCATTGGAAAACCAAGTTACAGTGTTGACAAATGAAAAGGACAAGCTTCAAGCTAATGACAAGAAGCAAAAAACCACTGGTTCCATCGTATTTAGGAATGTCGAATCAGCTACAGCCTTCATCAATTCCAAACTATCATGACCAAGTTGTCTGCTCATTATCCAGGTATGAATTTCGATATCAATTTTGTTTTATCAATTGCTTGGATTAATATAATGAATTGGTTTTTGAGTTTTGATAAGTCTGTTTATTATTCGAAATAATTTTGTCATGGTTTGATTATCAAAACGGTTATAAAGTCGAATATGGTTATGATTTTGGTATGTGATTTTGTCGTGCCCATCTTAGTAGAAGCGATCGATTGGTTTTGACTTGGTGTAATTCACTTTAGAAAATTTCTGTTAGTTTGAATTAATGTGATCAATGAAGTTTGCTTTCGCTTGGATTTTGTTTGCATCTGACCTGTACAGGAGATTTTTATGCTAAAATCAGAGCATGACTATGTTTTGATTTGGTATGATTTTGTTGTGGTTAGATCATATCGGCTCTGATTTAGTTTTTATGGTTTGATTTTGGAATGATTTCGTGGGCTTGAATTGTTATGATCTTTCAATATGTTATGCGTCATTATTAATGATTGGTTTAATAAATATGATGTAATCTTTTAAATCAGGAATACAACTCTGTCCGACTCCGATTTGGAAAAAACGACTCTGTTTTGTATGGAATCGATATTCTCATTTAGCCTGTGTCGAAGATCTATTCGCAAAAATCATGGAAACAGTGTTGATTCATAACGATTCTGCCAACCCCAAACCGTTTTGATTCGTTCCTATTTGATTTTGCAAGTGATTATTGCATACCACGATTAGCATGATCGTTTATATTTAATACAGTTATATCAATTTGAAAACGATCCTGTTGATTTCATTTGGATTTGAAGTGATCTTGTGGATAGCTGAAGCAACTATTTGTGTTGATTTCAATTGGTTATGAAAACGATTTCATTGTTGTTGAGTTATTCCATACGATTTTGTTAACCCGAATTAGTGATAACGAATTAAAGAGAGTGTAATCATCTTTGTTATCATTTGGTTGAATATGATTTAGTTCGTTCAATTTGCATACAAGTGTCGATTTGAATGATGCTTTTAGCAATCAAATATCTTTCAATAGTTTGAATTTAATTCTTTAAGATTCGAATTGATTTTAATATGATTCTATGTTTGATTTAGACGAGCTATAGAATCGTAAGATTTTGTAGCCAGTCTTAGAGATTAAATTTTTGTTAATTTTATTAATAAAATATCCTATAATATTGTCTATTTTTGTCCTTGTTCAGGTACATATGAATTGCAATGGTCAATTTGGGCATGCTGTGACAATATAAGAGATATTTGTGTGATGTAGTTTTTATTTTTAAGTTGTTAGTTTGAGTTAGAGATAGAAACTTGGGATATTTTCCCATATTTGTGTAAATAGTTTTGATAACTTCCACAGGGATGTTTTACCCTGTGGGAGGTATTTAAATACTTGTTATTTTTTGTAATAAGGAGGATCCTCACTTGTGGGAGAACCAGGCTATGGATTTATGATACAAACTGAGACGAGAGTTGATGTCTTGTAACAGCTTTCGCTTTCAATATATCAAACTTTTGTTTCAAGTTTTATGCATATCAGTTTGCAGTTGATTATAGACTACTTTAGCTATCATAATCTATTGTAGGATGATATGATTTGATTAATGTGCTATCCATATCTGATCTCTTTCATTATTTTTAAAGTACAGCAATCACTTTGTTTCAGTTAATGAATCACATATTTCTCTTCTTCGTTAATTGAATCATTTTGTATAGATCTTTGCATACAGATTTATCTAACTGTGAAGATTTATAAATCATAAGATTGTTGTAATTTTTATGTCTTGTTTGTCCTGTAATTATATTTAAAGAGCACTGCAACTTTCCGTTTATGAGAAGCTCTTAGAGAACCCGGTGCGGGTTTCCTCCCTCCGATCAGCTAAGACAGTCATTGCATACAGGACAAACCTGAAGTGTTACTTCAGGTCAGTTTGTTATTTATTTGATAGTTAATTTGTTAGTATAATTTAAGTAGTTTAGTTAGATATATGTGTAGTTTAGATTTGTAGTTAGAGTTAGTATCTTAGTTGTTTAGTTTAGATAGTTTTTTATTTTATTTCTTTTTCATAAAATCGTAAAAATCAAAAAACAATAGCTCTCGCTGTCTTAGGACAGAATACAAATGATTTTTTCAGGTTTTCATTCAAATCTGTAAATTGTAAATATTGTACATTTATGAATAAGATTTATTTCTGTTAGTAGTTAGATATTTAATTTCTTAAGAGTTAGCATAGTATTAGATAGTAGATTGTATATATATAATAGTTAGATTAGTTTATTAGTTTGTTTTAATAGTTTATTTTAGTTAGATTAGTTAATTTAGAGTAGTTTTCTTTTGTTTCCTTAGGACTTAGATCGGCTAACGGAGCCGCTAAACCCATCAGGGTGGGTTATCCCAAATGGCTTGGGTTATTTAGACAACCCCGGACCGGATCCACTCTCCCAGTTGACGGACGGTCAATTTCGCCCGTCAACAAATGGCGCTAGAAGGAGGGCTTGAAATTAATTAATGGTACAAGGCGGTCGCAAGACTCCTCCACCACCTAATCGCTCACCTATAGTGACTAGAAGCCATTCGAACGATAATATTCCCCTTCAAATAGCAACCACATCAACCGATGATCCATGGATCACAGTTGAGCCAGTAACCCCTAATCCTATAGGTGGTGATATACAAGAGATTGTCCGTCAATCTCTTATAAGAACTCATAGTGCCTTAGCCCGTTTGAGGCAACCAAACCGTCCGTTGGATCAACCTTTAGATTTCTCTGATATCAGAGAACAACTCGGAGGCACTAACCTCACTGTGAATCCTACAGATCCAATCCTAAATCCTGCTGCAGGAGGATCTAGGATACCTCCTTCACCACCTCCATCATCTCCTTCCTCTTCTGGAGGAGGTTCCTTTGACGAAGGAAATTCCCCTTCTCAGCCTTCCACACCGACTACACCAATGGCAAACCAGAACAACCCTGCTAGACCTTGGCTTGATCAGGATGCCATAGTTGTACCTGGAGCTCAACATCCCTTACCTAAACATCCGGAGAAATGGCTTCCCAAGTTTGACCCTGACTCAAAATAGATCGTTGAAGATCACATTAAAAAGTTTATGTTAGCCATAAGACTCTGCAATGTCGAACATGAAGACGTTGTCTGTAGATTGTTCCCCTATAATTTCGAGGGAAATGCATCTACATGGTACTTTGCCCAACAACCCCATACCATTGTGTCTTGGGAAAAGTTTGAGTCATGCTTTTTGGAAAAGTTCGGAGACGGTAAGCCTCCGGAAGTCCTAGTTATGGACCTTTCTAGCTTAAGAATGAACCCAAAAGAAAAAGTTAAAGACTTTAATCAAAGATTCTTAACACATAAAAACCGAATCCCTACGGATTCCATGCCTGCCGAGAATCTTATAATAGCATACTACACTAAAGCTTTGCATCAAAGTATATCTATTTGGGTTAAACGATCTAAGAAAGCCACGTTGTTAGAAGCCTTCGAGGAGGCAAGCCAGATTGAAAAAGATACACTTAGTCTTAAAGACTCTACTAGCAATGAAACAGAGTCTTCTTCCAAAAAGAAGATCGAAATCCTCCCTAGACCTACTCAAAATAAAGCACAACCTGAAAGCTCTGATTTAGAAAACTTAACTAAAGTTGTTCAAAAACTGTCAAATCAAGTTATAGACTTGAAAAGGATGACTGAAGAAGATTCCTCGAGCAAAGGGCCTTACAAACCCCCATTCCGGAAGTCTTTTCCCACCAATTGACCAAGTTCAACCACCAAGGGCCTTAATCTAGAAAGTCTACAATGCGCCCTTCAAACAATTCTAGAAGCTCAAGATAACTTGATGCCTCCTGAGATTCCTGAGGAGGTAGTTGAACAAGAGACAGTTCAAGAAGAGGAGTCTTCTCCAAACATTTTTGGACATTTCTCGAATAGCATCTTTCAAGCTAACTTCGAGACGGTTCATCCCTATAATACTAGGAGTAAGACGACAAACAAATCTTCTTCCGAAAACCCTACAACTTTACCTCCAAAGCAATCTAAACTAGCTGAGACTAAACAGAGTCATGTAAACCCCAACTTAGATTATGATTTAGTTGAAGATCTTAAAAAGTTGAGAGCTAACATTTCTGTTTATGAGTTATTGAAATTTCCATTTCTGCTACAAAAACTGTTACAAAATATCTCAAAGAATGGAAAAAATGGTAATTCAAGTGGTAACAAGGTTGTGCAGAACAAAGTTCCTCAGAAGACTTCCACTAAAAACAATCCTGATCCTCAAGATAAAGGAAGCCTTCCTATAAGTAATGTAAGTAATGCAAATAATGCAAATAATGTAGATAAAGTAGCTTTAGAAACTGCGAGTAAAAAGCCACAAGCTACCACTCTTAGTACTCGCAAAAATGTACCTCAATTTTTGTTAACTTTCGAAATCTTTAATAGAAATGTGCACAATTAATTGTATGGTAGACTCAGGAGCGTCATCCAATGTGATGCCATGGTCTGTATGGCAGAATATTAACGCTGAAGTTGAACCCTCCACCTTAAAAATCATACAACTTGATCGGACCAATGTTAAAGTTATAGGCGAACTAAAGAATGTGCTTATAAGATTATCGTCTAACCCCAAGATTCATCAAGTCATTGATATTATTGTTGTAGATATTCCAGAAGTGTATGGTCTGTTTTTAAGAAGGGACTTGTCGGAGTAGCTACACGATTATTTCGCGACAGATTGGTCTCATCTATGGATTCCAGAGAATGACAAGCCCAACAAGATCAAGGTGAATCGTGAGCACTACCTTAAGTTCACGGTCACAGATTTGAACGATCCCAACGAACCATTTACACCTTCTGCGGATTCACCCGAAGTACAAGGGATGGACACCTTTTTCAGCAATTTCATGGCCGAGGCTTCAACTATCACCAATCCAGAACAACAGTCCGAGATTGTAGCATATGTGCAACCAACAGCTTCTATGCAACGGTCTCATGTACCCGATGGAAATCAAATTTGGTCTCTTTATTTCGACAGGTCAAAGTCCAAAGAAGGAGCTGGAGCAAGCTGCATTATTATCGATCCAGAAGGTAACAAAACATTGATTGCATGTAGGCTAGAATTTGAATGTACTAATAACACTGCAGAATACGAGGCTTTACTGCAAGGTCTCAGAAAAGCTTTAGATATGAACATTCAAAATTTGACCGTCTTTGGCGACTCCGAAATAGTGGTTAGACAGGTAAGAGATTCTATCCACTGTCTATCTCCGCATATTAAAAGCTACCAATCTGAGGTATGGAATTTAATGAATAAATTTTCTGCTTTCAATATAAATTATATTCCTATATTGAATAATGCTAAAGAAGATTTATTAGCTAATGTAGCCTCTAAACTCTTTCCTGCAGAAGGCTTGTCCCCAGATGCATTCTCCGTTGCACTGTTGTTCTGACCATCCATTCCCGACAACATCACGAACTGGAGAGTCTTCGACGATGATCAGTAGATTATTAGCTTCCTGCACATGGAAGAAACTTTTCAAGGCACGGTGATAGACAAACACACACACGACGACAATTTGCGTGATTTCACGGTAATACCAGATCCGAGAACTCCTAAATCTTCATCGGACATGGTAAACTCGATCCCTAAATCTGTATTTAGATTAGAGAAATTTTATGATCTTCAAGATAAATTTAAAAAGTCGGTCAACCGTAAAACCAATAGTTCCTCGTTATCTTATGAAAAGGTAACTTAGGAACTAAGGACAATCCGCAGTGCATTAATCTAGGGGTAGGATGTTTTGAACAAGAAAAAGTTGCATTTATTAAATTGTTCAAAGAATTTAAAGATGTTTTTGCATGGACGTATGATGACCTTAAAACTTTCGACCCTAACATCATACAACATGTCATTCCTATGAAACCCCAAACCTTACCCTTTCAACAAAAATTGAGAAAAATTCACCCTAAGCTCGAACCGACTGTTCAAAAGGAATTAAATAAGCTCCTAAATGCTAAGATAATTTTTCCTGTTAGGCACACTCAATGGGTTTCTAACCTTGTCCCAGTCCGGAAGAAAAGTGGGGAAATCCGACTCTGTGTCGATTTCCGAAACCTTAATAGAGCGTCTGATAAAGACAACTATCCTGTCCCACCCATGGAATAGATCCTTCAACAGGTATCTAGTTCTGAGAGGCTATCCTTACTGGATGGTTTCTCGGGGTACAACCAAGTCCTGATGTCTCCACCAGACCAACTTAAAACTACCTTCCGTACCCCGTGGGGCACTTATGCTTATCGAAAAATTCCCTTTGGATTGATTAATGCTGGTGCCACTTTCCAGAGAGAAATGGACATTGCTTTCCGAGGCTTAATCAATCAGTCTGTCATAGTTTACTTAGATGATGTTACCGTATTCTCTAAAAGAAAAACCGATCATCTAGCTCACTTATGAGCCGTTCTACAACGATGTCGTAAATACGGCATCTCCTTGAATCCTAAAAAATCCATCTTTGCAGTAGAACAGGGTAAACTCTTGGGATTTATTGTGTCAAGCGAAGGGATGACTATCGACCCCGAAAGGACTCTAGTCATTGCGAAACTTCCCCCTCCTACATCCAAAAAATCTATGCAGTCTTTCTTTAGGCCAGATTAACTTTGTGAGAAGATTTATCCCCAGCTTCTCCGAAATGGTCAGACCTTTGCAGAACCTAATTAAGAAAGACACCCAATATCACTGGGGACCCCTAGAAAATCAAGCTTTTAATGCAATAAAGAAGGCCATAATAGACGCTCCGTCTCTCATGAGCCCCGATTTTTCTCAAGACTTCACACTCTACACTTTTGCTTCTGACCGTTCCTATGCCGCCGTCCTAACTCAAAAGAACATCGAAAACAATGAAGTACCCATTGCCTTTATGAGCTCTGCTTTCAAAGGTGCTGGACTTAACTACCCAGTGGTAGATTGGCAAGCCTATGCTATTTTCAAAGCAGTCAAGCATTTCCAATCTTATCTCTTGAAGTCAAGGACGAAAGTTATTGTCCCTTACCCAGCCGTCAGGAACCTGTTAGTGCAAAAGGAACTAGGTGAAAAGAGGGCTAACTGGGTCACCTCCTTGTAGGAGTACGACTTAGAAATCACCCCAGCTCAAATAGTGAGAGGCCAAGGGTTATGCAGGTTAGTTGATGATTCAACAGTAGAGCAGCTAGAAGAAAGCGATACGTCAAACCTAGGACAACACGATCAAAATCTAATATGTTGCTCACAAAACCCTGTCAGTCCTTGGTATGACGATATAAGATTCTATCTTGAACATGGGTAAGCACCCCATCACCTAGATCCCTCTAAAAGAAGAGCGTTGAGATTAAATTCTGCCTCCTTTCATCTGGTTAATGGTATCCTATTTCGTCAAAGTTTTGACGACGTACTGATGCGTTGTCTTGAAAAAGACAAAGCAAAAAAGGTCTTGCTAGAGCTGCATGCAGGAGAATATGGTGGTCATTTCGGTGGTGACACCACTGCCCATAAGGTTTTAAGGGCCGGTTATTACTGGCCCACACTTTTTAGAGATGCCCATGCCTTGTGTCGTAAGTGTATCATTTGTCAAAAAGCATTAGGGCGGTTACAAAAACCAGCCTTTCCTTTGCAACCTGTTTCAATAGACTCTCCTTTTCAGCAGTGGAGCCTTGATATCATAGGTCCAATCAACCCCCCATCCTCACAACAACACAAGTTTATTGTGACAACCACAGATTATTTTACCCGATGGTCTGAAGCTGCCGCATTAAGAACTGTCAACACCAGTCAGGTAATTGCCTTTCTAAATTCGAATATTATCACTCATTTTGGTATCCCTGACTGTTTAGTATTTGATAACGCTTCTTACTTTTCCTCTCTTGAGATGAGTGAGTTCACTTTGGAAAAAGGAATTAAATTGAAGTATTCTACTAGCTATTCCCCTCAGGGCAACGAATTGGCAAAATCAACAAACAAGAACTTGATTAAAATCATCAAGAGAACGGTGGTTGAAAATCACAAAAATTGGCACAATGAACTTTTGAACGCGCTGTGGGCTGATAGGGTAACGCCAAAAGCTATTGTAGGTAACTCCCCATTTTTCCTCGTTTATGGAAGAGAAGCAATTCTGCCACCACACATTCTTCTTCCTTCACTACAGTTGTCGCAGAAAATTCAAGAAGAAGATTGTCCCCCTTTGGAAAACTGAATTAACGCTTTGATGAAGCTAGAAAAGGTAAGAACCCAAGATAAACGTAAGTTAGATCAAAATCAACTATTGGTTAAAAGCTGGTTCGATTCTAACTCTTCTTCTGATAGGATTTTCGAAGTAGGTGACCTCGTCTTGAAATGGGACAAACCGCATGAGGGAAAGGGAGACCACACAAAATTTCAAAACTTATGGCTTGGACCGTTTTTAATTGCTGAAAAGTTGGGTCCCAGTTCTTTTCAATTGCAAAATCTAGAAGGACAACCTGACACCTATCCGGTGAATGGCCAGGCCCTGAAAAGATACTTTGCTTGACAACAATCCTTGTATATTATGTACATATTTTGCTTTTGTTTTCTTTTTCATTTGCTTTTTGTTTTTGATTTCCCCTTTGATTTTATTAGTTTGTGTTTTTGGAAATATACATACCTGTATATTGAGCTATTCAGACAAAGAAAACAGAAAATTCCTTCGTTGAAATAACCGCTGAGAAAATTGTACAAACATCAATTGTATACTTCTGAAATTTATATCTGTGTTGGCAAAAAGTCTTTTGTTTGAAAGAAGTTGACTGATTTCGATCTCTAAGTAAAGCCTGTCATGATCATCTATTATCTTTTTAAGCTGTCCCTTTTCCTTAAGGGAATGACTCAGAAGATGTCTCCCTGCCTTAGAAAGTTGGTTTTGTAAATAAACCATCACTGGATCTTAATAAAGGACAGTTCTAAAAAAAAAATCTGCTGAGGTCTAAAAAAAATGTGTTAAAATATCATAATTTTCAGCGTCACCCCGCTCAATTATATATCTTTAAAATTAAATCATAAAAGAGCTGTGGGAAGTGCTTGTAAACCCGTCGGGATGCTGAACAGGTCTACTGGCAGTGGGTAAATGCATACATGACACCAAGACAACTTCGCCAGGGTATCGAACAGGCCTGCTGGCAGCGAAGCAATGTCGGGTATATGAAAATTTGCAAATAAGAAACCTCTTAACCATAAAATGTCCTTTATTCTGATCTAGAACTTCTTGGAAGGATACAGATATCAGAGTGGGTTAAATGGTAACCCTGTCGAGGCTATGGACGCCTACTGGCAGCAGTGGCTCTGTCAACAGTATTGGATATTTTATCTTTAATATCGTGGCTCGTTTATCTTGAGACTGATGTTACACGTCAAAATTACTCACTTTGATAGTGTCGCAAGTGTCGTCATTACAAAGGTCGCAAGTGTCACATTTTTCTCACAAGGTTGTAAGTGTCGCATGTTGCTCGTAAGTGTCACAGGTGTCAAAGAAAGCATATTTCCATGATGCCTATGTCGTGCCTATAATGACATGAGAAAGACACTTGAAACACCTCAAACATTTGATTTGGAAGAGGAGAAATGAGTCAACAGGCTTGCAAACCTTTTGCCATTTGAAAGCACCTCAAAAACTGAGTTTTTGGAGGGGAGCGCTCCCCCTTACACTGTCAGGGAGCGTTATAACGCTCCCCTGGCCCTTTTGAGGGAGCGCTATAGATTTTGAGAGCGTTGGCGCCCCCTAAAGCTTACTAGGGAGCGTTGCAACGCTCTGATGGCCCTTTTGAGGGAGCGCTACCTATTCTAGGAAGTTGTTAAGCTGTTGAGATGAATGGGGGAAGCATATTTTCATTCTTGGAAAGCAATTGAGCTCGAATCCTTAGTCCAGCCATGATCCTAGGGCAGATCCTCAACTGAAGGAGGCAAATCCTCAACTTCCCCAAGGATATCTCAAGTGGTTGAAGCCTCTCCAAGGCTATATAAGAAATCTTTCTAATGGTGAAAGGGACTGCAAAATGAAGAATGATACCAAACTTATGATCTCATAAGTGAGGATTGGAAAATGCAGAATTACACCAAACTTATGATCTCATAAGTGGTGGGGGAAGAATTGAATAGGTGAAACTTATGATCTTGGAGGAAACTTACAGTCAGCCAAAGGAAAGTGATCAGTGAAGCTGCTATTATCCAGGTTGTGGATCTTTCAGGCAAGGGTTAGACGAAGAGGACTTGACGAAGCTGTCGCATTCGCATCTACGATTGTAAGTACTGCTGTCGTTATTCTCATTAATATGACACGCTTGGCCTGTTTCTTTCTAGTTTGTGTCTAATGTTACATGAACTTATCATTTAGTGATAGATCTATTTTCAAGCTAATATCAATAGAGTAGGAAGTAGTCGTATCTTGTTTTGCCCACAGGACTCAACGAGAAGCAAAGGATTGGAGCGCAACTCGGAGCGTGCAGGGACAAACGTCGATAACAGGTACTTCTATCATCCTTCCTTCTCATGTGTTAGTTTAGATAGATTTGAAAGAAATTCAGTGTCCATGATAAGCATTTTTCTGTCT
>ML805562.1:133094-145327 GCA_009831015.1 Picea engelmannii
TTCACGTCTAAACCTATGGAGAAAGGGTTGAAGCTTTGATCCAAGACCAACTTTAAGGTAGTTAATGAGTCAGTCTGTAGGTATCTAGTGGGGATCTTGATATGTCTTACATACACTAGGATTGATTTGAGTTATGTTGTGAGGTCCATTTCCAAATTCATGATAGCATTGAAAGTAGGACATTGAACACAATGAAGAGAGTGTTGAGATATGTGAAAGATACACTTAACTTTGGAATTTTGTACAACATAAGAAAATACCCTAGGTTGGGTGGGTATATAGATTCATATCAGGAAAGTTGTGTGGATTATAGAAAATTAACTTCTTGATATGTATTCAGCGTTAGCATGGGTGCAACCATATGGACTAGCAAGAAGCAACATGCATTATCCATGTCATTGATAGAAATAAAATATTGTGATGTAGTGAAAGGAGCGTGTGAGGAAGTTTGGATCAAGAGGATGATTTTAGACATGAAAATTTTACAAAGAGAGCCGACATCCCTACTTTGTGGCTATCGAGGGATGCTCAAACTAGCCAAGAATCTAGTCTTTCATGAGCATACCAAGCATGTTGAGATACAATTTAGTAGACAACTTGTATAGGATGGATCTATTGAGCTATAATACAATCCCACAAAGGACCAAACTGCATAATTTTCACCTAGTCTTTGGGTCCTATATATATATATATATATATATATATATATATATATATATATATATATATAATATATATATAATTTTGGGATAAACTTGTTGTAATTAGTAGATTGACAATTAAGGGAGGGTATTAAAGTAAATGTCAGATTATAATGGACAATTAGATATTAGACATAGACATTAATAAATTCACTTCGACTTTAGGTTATTTTATGCTTTATTTCAATTTAATGTGTTTCTTGGTCTATCCCACATTCATAAAGTGGATTGACTCGACTAGCTTGTAACCCTTTAAAAGAAATCTTTTGATTTACCACTATGAATGCAATCTTGGTTTCCTTGACTAGTGTGTAACCCTTTATAAGAAATCTTTCACTTTCTCATTATGACTACAATCTTGGTCTGATTTATATGTTCATGTTATCATTATATATATAAAAAAATCTTTGTGCATTCACTTCTATCAACGTCAAAATTTAAATGATATGTACTTGTAATATTAATGTTTCTAACATCAATATAGAAACTTTTAATCATTTCAAACTACACCATGTCACATAGTGTCAACAATTCACCAAGTCAACATATGACACATCAACTATGCCATGTGAATAGTGTGTCGCATTAGCAATAGCCACATCATCATAGCATTGCTAGAAATTTTCCATGCTAGCAATGCCACATCAACATATCTCATCTATAATTCCACATCAACAATGTTAATGGAACAATATCCTTAGTATTGTGTCATTTATTCTACCGGGACAACATTTTAAACATCAATATATTCACATTTATAATGTCAATATAGCAACATTTCTATCCATTTGAAAAATAAAAAGAAGTGAAATATATAATAGATCAATATAAACTTCTCTAGAGAGTTCCAAAGATGAGGAAAAGCTAACAAATTTTATCTCTTTAGCTTGAATCACTACCACATAAACACCCTATCAAATTATAAATGAGGATAAGATGCCAAGTTTGGCTTGTTATCTTGAATAAATACCACCATATGAACCTATATTCAATAGTTATATGATATATGTTTGCAAAAAAATGATTTTGGATTCATGGAGAAGGTTAGTGAAAGGGCTTCATTTAAAGTCATAATTGGAAGGCCTTGGATAAATCCCATGAGGGGTATTGTACTGAGGATTGAATGATGTTCTGAAAAGGTAAATGAAAGGTTGTCGTTCCCATAAATCTAACAGAAATACCATATGAAGTAGAGGCAACCTCCTTAAATTGAGATGAAGGCTCATGGTGAAACACGAACATAAAAAACTTATATATGACAACTATATAAAACTTAGACATAAGATGATCCATAAAATAGAAAAATTGAAGGCCCATAACTTTATGTGGTTGTTCTAGATAGTCCCTCATCACTTTACATGTTTGTTATAGATGGTTTCCCATCATAATTACCTCTCTACCAAAATCATATTTATCATGGTGCATGACAAGCAATTTGATATTTGAGATTGTTTCTTCATTGAAGACTGGAGCCTTTTAATCAGCAGGTGATTTTCATACTTGATTAAGGTCTATGTAATTATTTGAACCACATTTTATGTTGAGGATTCCACAATTGCAATCTTGACACCATCAATGAGTGGTTAATTATTTTTTATCTCTTCCTAGGAAGCATCATCATTATTAAAAACATAATCCTCCACTTTTTTATCTTTATGTTCTTGGATTCAAGACTACAGACTTAATGTCAAAAGAGCACCGTGAAATATTGTGGTTATAGAAAGGAAGATCTATTTGTCACCTATAGAATTTCTCATCAAATTTGTATTGTCATGCATTTTATTGATCAAGTTTGCATCAACTTCCCTTTCCTTCTATTGTTCTTCGACAACAAATTACAGATTATAGGAGAGTGGAGTGTAATAAAATTTGTCACTATGGGATGACAAGGTTATGAGTGGTCTTGAAGATACATCAAATTTATCTACTAAACAATATTTTCCTCATGAATCTAAGCTTGTATAAGTGCATATTCAAGACAAATACTTTCATTCTTCTGCTCAATTTATACTATCTCTTATTCCTATGAATTATCTTTGTTATGAATTGTGTTATTGTATTCAAAGAAAAGAGGAAATGATATGAAATAACTTAGAAAATATTCCATTAAATGAGTATTGTTGGGCCCTTTATTTTGAAGAACTAGTTTTGGATAGGCATAAAGTTTATGTGGAACCCCATAGCATATCAAAATTAGATACAAGTGGTGGAAAGCTAACTGCCAGCCCGCCAACAAGGAAAAAGAGTGATGTGCCAGCTGGAAAAGCAACTGAAAGATCTAGAAAGTTCGAGCACATTCCAGTAGGACGAAAAATCAAGAAATTGTAACAGCAAAATCAAGAAGCCAATAAGCCCCGAGGAAAATTTATAAAGCATGGATTTATGTAAATGGGATTGGGTTCGGTTTAGTTCGAGTCTAGTTCGATTATGTTTGATTATGTTTGATTTTGTTCTTGTCTGTTCTAGTCTATCCCAAGTTTCTGTTCTGGGTTTTCTATTGGGTATGTATTTGTTGATCTGTCATCGTGGGGCTTTGATTTTTGTTGTTATGGAGCATTACTGAGCAAGACCTGCAACTACGCAGAATTTAAGAGTCCAGATCGAATATCTAATTACCGATCCTAATGTATAAGTCTAGATATGAAGAACAACTCTGTATATGATAGTTTGGGTATGAATATATGATGGATGATTAGAATAATTAAAAATTTTTATTATGAGGATGAATATATGGAATATTTATTGCATAATTTGTTCTATGTTGTGTATTTACTAATTGCATTACTGTTTTAAAAACTTTTGTAATGCTTGTGTTCACTTTAACATTGTGCCACACAAACTATTCGTTGTCTTTACCGATTTAAGGATTCTAATGCTATGATATCTATACATTTAAGTATGGAACTCTATTATGACCTGCTATATATGATGATGTGTCCTCTCTAACTCACTTTATCACATAAAGTCTCTCTTGCGCTTCGGGTGAGACCTCCTTCCCTTGCAAAAGGTTGAATATGCCAGTGCAACTAGACTACAATAGTACCTTTGCTTGTAACCTCTAAGAACCCCGGTCTCCAATTTCATGCCAAAAAATGGTACTGATGCTGGGACCTGACTTCTAAGAGAGTTTTTAGAGGATGGAGCATCACATATTTAATTCTGACATTGAAGATGGTGAGAAAAAAGGTGTGACGAGTTTATATTCCAAGAAACTGAGATACGATGGAAAATTTTAAGGGTTGTGAATGGCATGGTCTTCTATTCTGAACTAGCCAACGATCAATACAAAATATTTTGGATCTGATTCCCAAAGGAGGTCTACCAGTGGCTTGACCAATTGCAAGAAGTTCCAGAATTTAAAGATCGCATCAAGAAAATATTTAATTGGATTATTGAGCAACTTGTTTCTCTTCAAAAGTTAGATCACCATATTTTTCAAGTTGTGGAATTTTGGGTCCACACTACCCTAGAAGGATACATCATTGAATTTTCCATGAAAAATCACGAGTCATTCGCAAAGGTATAAGTATTATTTTACGAGGGAGCCTGAGGGAGATTACTGAGAGAAATTTCATTATGGATGAAGATCTTGTTGGCAGAATAAGGAATGTTATTGGTTCCTTTGGTTGAAATGGTCAAGTAAAACCCTTTGTGCATGATGGGTGGGTGATTCAAGTGGGGATCCATGACTTATCATACAGAATTTCTTCAGGTATGGGGGGTCATCATGAGAAGATTGTCAAAGACAAGTAGGTTACGAAAAGGGTTGTGGTGCTTGAAAAGAAGTGGTGAGAGCATATGTGAAAGTTGATGAAAGGTATGATTAGTTGCATAAGGAGATCATCCTCACGAAGAGTCATATAAAAGAGTTAGAGAAGTTGAAAGTGTTTCAATTGTGTGGAAGGTTGTCCAGTCGATGGGTAAAGTAGATGTTCAGAGAGAAAGATGAGAGTTATGGAGAGAATAAATGAGATGGAGAAAATTCGAAAGAAAGAATCATGATCGGAGTCACCACCGAGGATCAAGACTCAGTTGTAACCTCTGTTGAAGTTGTGTGATAATCAACCCCTACAACGCCATAAGATGTGAAGTATACTATAGGACCTGCTGCAATATGGCCTCTTACTGCAACCCCCTAGTTTAAATAATCCCATCCCAAAGACACAGGAACCAGCCTTGGATCACCCAGTCCCTAAATGCAATATTCCAATCCAATAAATTCTACAGTAAAATCTCCCATATTTTTTGTCATTTCTCCTCATTTTAGTCCAACCAGTTCAAGTTGTACCCGTAGCACTAGTATAGAAATTTATTTAGTGTTATTTCAACGAGGATCTATAGGATTTGTTTTGATAGGATCCCCAAATCCTCCCATGGAACATCAACACATCAGATCCCTCACCTAATACCTAAAGTTTTGGGGTAAAGGGGATGAGGATGTGGAACAACATTGGTTCCTATGTGAGGCCATATAGCAGTCTCATGGAACTTTGGACACTAATAAATTAGTTGAGTTTTAGACCACGTTAATGGGGTGTGCATTAAAATGGTATATGAAATCCATCGAACCAGGGAATCCCCAGGGGAAACCATTTCCTTTACCACAAGCCAAACAAAAATTTATTGTTAAATTTAATCTACCCCAATCCGAGCAAAAATTTCTTTCTGAACTGCGAGAAATCAAACAGAGAGATGGGGAATTTTCCTGGGAGTATAACCAAAGATTCAAAGACACGATAGGGAAATTATCCAACCACATTCATGAATACCACCAGCAAGAATGGTTAATTCTGGGACTTTTACCATTAATTTAGATACCATTAACCCAATATCTTATAACTACCTTGGGGGAAGCCCTAGAACACGCCAATAAAATTGAGGTGATGGAGAGATATCCTGGAATCTTGCAAGTAACAAGAAGAACCGATGGCTATAATATTATGCAACTGCAGGGCCATATTTCTTCCCTAACTAATAAGATTCAAGAAATGACCATTCCTAAAGAATCACACCCACACGTTTGGTGTATTGGTTGCTATACTTATACAACAACCGAATGCCCCAGACTAAGGGGTTCAGGACCTCCTCTGCAACTGATGGTGCCCCCACTAGAGGGACCATTGGGGGGAGTTGCGCAAGTCATAGTTGTTGCACCTTTCCATGGCCCTGTACAATACCATGCCTTCCTAGACCATTAGGGTACTTAGAATAATGACTATTGTGAAATTTTTTTAAGCTAGCCATGGGAACCCCCTCTACATTTTCCAATCCTCCAAAAATACACCCATTTCCCGAACACATTTTACTATGAGATATTTCCTCCTTAAGATCCTTAAGAGATATTTTCTCCCTAAAATCCTTGAGAGATATTTTCTCCCTAAAGATCTTGGAGATCCCAATTTAGTGGATCTAGTGAGTGATATTCTCCATGGTGGTTAAGCCTCCAAATCCTATATAATGAGGGCATTCCAAGGTGAAAGGGGGGATATTTTAGGTGTCAAAAATTTGATCTTGGGAGAAAGAATCCATTGAATTATCAACATTTTGATCTCAATATTTTCATGCAAGGGTTGGGTGAGGAGAGAATAGAGAAGATTACAACTACATCAACTTTATTTGTAAGTGCCTTCTTTTGGATTTCCATTAATATTAACTTGGCCTATTCCTTTCATTATGATTGTTCATTGTACTGTCTATGCTTAAGTCAAATCAGTTATAGATAGATCTAGTTTTTATCTAACAAAATATAGTATAATCATAAAGGTTTTCCTTAGTCTTTCAGGTCTCTTTGATCGCTAAAGGAATTAGAACAGCGAGGGAAAAGGACATAGCAACGAGGAAAAACTTCAAGAAACAGGTGTTTCTTTCTACTTCTTTATATAGGTTAATGAACTATATCTATAAGGAAAGTAGCAACCATTTGTTTACTTATGTATTTGGACCAAATAAGGGGTCTTGGTCCAAAGGGGATATTAACTTGTCTAAAGGGTAATATTTCTCATAACACCCCTACTCACACCACCAAATAGTGTCGTGATTTGGATGTGCTTGTGGACAGACTAGATTGATCTGCATTTAGTGTCGATGAAGCTCCTCAAGTCTTTGGAGGAGGACCTAGAGGTGGTGGATGTTTCAGAGGTGGAAAAACTAGCGTAAGAGGGCCAGCTCGATGTTATAATTGTGATGAGCAGGGACATATAGCTAGATAGTATCCTCTTCTAAGACATCCTTGGTGTGCCCACTGTAGGAACAACACCCAAGCCACGAGGATTGTCCAGAGTTGATTACAAAGTGGGAGGATCGCACAAGATAGCAAGGTGCCAATTTGATAAATTCAGAGCCCTGACCTGTCACTGAGGACAAAGCGCCCAATATTAATATTAATAATAGAGGAGGAACAATGACTAGTGTTGATATTGAAAATTCAACTCAAAGTAAGCTCTGCAAGGTAGTACTAGAATTTGTTAGATATGACCCCTTTGCACAAAAAATGTTTTTTAAGGATGTTCTTGAGATATTCCAATAGATTCCTAATCCTGCAACACTGATACTTGCAAACTCAATCCATGAGCTTCCATCTAAACTTGCAGATCATTGTGTGGCACAGAAAGATCCTGTAGTGAGACCCCAACATACTATTGAATTGTGGTTCTGCTTACTTTTTGATATATTGGATGACGAAAAATCATTGAGGAGTTCTAGAACAAGCTCAAGGGGATTTTAGGGATTGAAACGAACCCAGAAGAGTTGATTGTGGCTCATCTTCCCGAAATACATATAGGTAGAATACATAGAAGGAAGTAGTGATATGGAAGGGAATTTAGAATAAATACTCACATTGATGGATATGACATTAATTATGTTATGTTATATTTGGGGTTTGACGTCAACATATTACCGAAGAAAACTTGGGAAGCCATGGGTAAGCCCATGTTGGTCTATTCTCCCATTCAGTTTCAGATGGGAAATCAATATTGTATCTATCCTATTGGGAGACTGCAAAATGTTGAAGTGGACTTAGATGGATTCATGAAAATGGTTGATTTCTAGATTAAAGAAATCATGGGGAAGAAGGTCCCATACCTAGCTTTACTGGGCATTGATTGGGATTATGAGAATTTCATTGCTATCGACCTTAAGAAAGAAATTGTTTCTTTTGAAGTGGATGGTATGAAGGTAACCCAACCATTATACCTATATAAGGGTCCTTGATATATATATATGGCAGAGGGGAATATGGATGAGGATTACATGGATCATTTGTATACTCTGACTACAGGAAAGTGGGTGAACTATATTAACCCAACTGTAGATGACTCGGTAAGTTGCCGCAGTATTCAATCTGCAAGTGAAGATCAATAGGTCGCGTTTGACAACTGGCAATAGGGAATATATGATAACTTCTCAAGATGTTGCACGACTGTCAGAGCATCCAGGTGGATTGGGTAAAAGTTTAGAGAACACCTTATTTACGATGGAACTTCATATTTATGTATATTTATTGTAGAGTTAGAGTATAAAGTCGTGCCAGAGAAAAGAATTATGGTACTTGATGTTGCGTTAAGATCCTTTTCAGCCAGATGGTGGGCCGCCCACAAAGGTATTTTATCTTCCTGGGATGAAGAAAAATGTTCCATCCAACATCACTTTATCCCCCCTTCATAACTTACTTCATTGAATTAGGAACAATCAACTTTGGAATTATATGATGGGATTTCAGATCGAAGGGAGTATGTTGCGTACTGTATTCAGGTGTGGGAATTTGTGCAACTACCTTCTCAATTGTGGGTGCATCAGTTTATTCATTCCTTGAGAAATATTCCATCTACTTGGAATATACATGAGGAAGCTCGACGCCAAACGGTTTTCCGAGAAATTCTTCAACGACAATTTTGTCAAGACTTATTATTCTCATGTAAGTCCCTGAAATCACTATATCTTTGCAACATTTTAACAAAATACATTTTATTGATGAAGTTAATCCTATACATCCTCCTATTGTCTGTCCTAAACATGAGTACCTCATTTATCATAGTCTTTACCCATAACTTGCTCGACTACCTGCGGTCGGCCTTACTGTCGAGAGAGACCCAGAAGATCTTGATGATGTTGAGGAACTTAGGAATCTAACATTTCAGGAATCTGAGGGGTCTAGAGGGGTTGAAGATACTATCCCAAATGATGTCTTGAGTTCTTATACCAAACCATTAAAGTTGCTGAAAGTCATTATAGGAACTGATGAGCACCCTAAGTTAGCATCCATTGGAGACTACTGGGATGAATAGACCATGACCCAGATATAGGTTCCATTGTGGAAATCTGAGGATATGTTTCCTACAAATTTCTCAGAATTAAAAGGTATTAAGGGAGATTTAGTGGAGATGAGGATAGAGTAAATTTCTGAATCCATACTACTCAAGCATAGGCCATATCGGCTAAATTCCAGAGTTAAAGAGAAAGTGAAGAAGGAGATTGATAGGATGATCACAGTTGGGTTGATTTAATTTGTCAATAAGGATGAATGTATCAGTCCTATCGTGATCCAAACCAAGAAAGGTATAGATGATATACAATTTTGTGTGGATTACAGAAGCCATAATGTTTCTTTCATGCATGACCCCTTTCCTACCCCCTTTAGTGATGAGGTATTGGATCAAGTAGCGGGAAATGAGGCATATTACTTTACATATGGGTTCCTCATATATCACCAGGTTTGAATCGTTGAGGAAGATAAGAAGAATACTACCTTCACTACTAAGTGGGGATGATTTGACTACAAGGTTATGCCTTTTTGGCTTAAGAATGCCCCAACAATGTTTTCACGGATATTCATTGCAGCATCTCAAGATTTCATTCATAAGTTCCTTGAGGTATACCTAGATCATTGGACTATATATAGCTTACTTAAAGAACATATTGGACTACTAAGTTTAATGTTGGACTGTTGTAGATAGTTACATATTTCCCTTAATTTGAAAAAATGTATTTTTTGTGTACCATTTGGGAATTTGTTAGGGCATATTATTTGTTGGGAAGGAGTGTTAGTCAATCCTGTGAAAATTGCAGTTATTCTTAATATGCCTCCTCCTACCTCTTTCAAGCAATTGAAAACAACCCTGGGCCATACTGGACATTAGTGTCGATTTATCAAGGATTACATGAGCATAAAAACACCTTTGGAACAACTTCTCAAGAAATCTGAAGGGTTTCATTGGACTTAGGATTGTGATAAATAATTCGACCTACTAAAAGAGAAATTGAGCAATGCACTCATTCTGAGTTATCCTAACTGGAAAGTTGAATTTCATGTCCATATTGATGCCCCTGCAGTTGAGCTAGGCATTATTCTTGCGCAACCAGAGGAAGGAAACTTAGACCATCCTATATACTTTTATAGTCATAAACTCTCACAAGTTGAACGCAACCACACCACAACTGAAAGGGAAGGTTTGGCTATGATGTATTCTTTACAAAAATTTAGCCATTATTTACTTGGATGTCATTTTAAGTTTTTAACTAACCATTTTGCTTTGAAGTATTTGGTGAACAAACCTGTGTTAGAGGGTCTCATTTGTGGGTGGTTGTTATTCTTTCAAGCATTCTCTTTTAAGGTCATTGTTAAGACTAGCAAGTTAATTGTCGAGCCATATCACTTGTCTCTCCTAGATTCCAAAGAAAGTGGTGGACCTATAGATGACCAACTCCCATATGCAGATATGTTCTGTATTAAGTCTATTCCTGATTATTTTTCAAACATTTCCCTATTCCTAACTACAGATACTATGTCGAAAGGTTATTCCGCAACATATAAGACGCATCTAGTGGTTCGTGCAACATATTATAAACTAATTGCAAGAAAACTCTATAAATTGGGATTGGATAATATCTTGTGGCAATGTGTGTTAGACCATGAATGACCTGATATTCTATGGGAATTTCATAGTGGAGTTGTGGGAGGACACGTTGGCGAAAATGCAATTTCTCGAAAGATCCTACAGGAAAGATTATGGTGGCCGACAATGTTTAAATATGCTAAGGAATATGCCAGGCCTGCTATGAATGTTAGAGAGTGGGAAAACCATCCCACCGTGATGAGTTTCCTCTACACTCTGTTCATTATAAGATTTTTAAAAATGGGTTGTTGATTTCATCGGTCTGATAAAACCTTTAGCTAAGCATTCCAAATCCAAATACATAATTACCACAACTGATTACCTAGCTCACTGGGAAAAAGTAGAGGTTGTTCGATATTGTTCTACGGCCACCGCAACACGGTTTATTTTTTTAAATGTTATTGCCAAGTTTGGTTGTCCTCACAACTTGACCAGTGACCAAGGATCCCACTTTCTTAGTGAAACTGTAGCGACCCTTACCAGAGAAATTTTTATTTGGCATCATAAGAGAAGTCCTTATCATCCATGAGATACCAAAATAGTGGAAGCATTTAATAAAATCTTGGAGATGGGATTGACTAAGGTTTGTTGCACATAAGAGGTTTGTTGGGATGATTGGGATGAGAAGGTTCCAACTATGTTATGGGAATATCAGACTACCACAAAGCAATTGAATAGGTTTACCCCGTTTCAACTGGTCTATGGTCGAGAAGTAGTTGTACCAGCCGAGTTTCTCACCCCAAGTCTATTCATTGCACAAGCTTCCAAGATGACTAAGGATGAATCCATTTCTTCGTGGGTGGAGGAACTACTGGAAATGGAGGAATCTAGATTTTTATCTTATTTTGATCAAACTATGGAGAAAGCCCGATAGAATGCCTGGCATGATCATCATATAAAACATAAATCATTTGCACAATGTTATTTCATGCTCCTATATGACAACAAGCATATGAAACATCCAAGGAAGATCCAAATGCACTAACTTGGTCCTTTTATAGTTGTGGAAATCTGTGAGTCTGGGGCTATCAAATTATCACAACTCGATGGAGTTCTTTAACCTGGTTGGGTGGATGGTGCATGCCTGAATCCCTACCTGTCTGTTGCATACTTACAGTTTCATTATGGTCATGGTTCCGTGAGTATGTTAGTGAGTAGTATTTCCATTTCTATATCTTTTTTACTTTCTATCAATACATAGTGATGTGTTCGATGTTTACGTTTCTTTGTGCTTCGTTGTCCTATCCAATTCATCCATTCTGACTATTCACTTTGTGGTCAAGGAGGTCGCAGTCACATCCTCTCATACTTAACGCTGCTAAAATTTGAATTTTGTGCCCTTGTGTCATCACAAGGGTCATTCAAATTCATTAGTACCTTTTTACCCGTCATTACGTCTCTGTTGTCCCCATCACTTAAAGTTTAACAATTACCTACCTTTTTTTGGTTAATTTCTCGCCTGGTCAATACTTTTCCGAGTTACTCCAACACCATGGCATGGATGATTTTAGGGGCTAAATTTCGCTCATGGGCTAATTTTCCATGGTTTTTCCAAAAACGAGATTCGCTATTTTAAAAATGATTCGCCCAAATTCTATAGGATAAAATTATTTTACCTTAAAAATCGCCCAAATTTTAT
>ML805562.1:154224-164975 GCA_009831015.1 Picea engelmannii
TTTCTAGTTGCATCATCAATAAAAGTAACATAATAATGAGAGCCACCAAGAGATGATACCTGAGTTGGTCCCCATACATCTGTATGCACAAGCTCTAACCTTTCATTCTTCTTTTCTTTTCTAACTCTGAGAAATCTGACTCTATTCTGTTTTCCATAAACACAATGCTCACAGAAGTCCAAATCAATTTGTTTAAGATCTGGCAACAAATTTATTTTGTGAAGTATCTGCATACCCTTCTCACTCATGTGTCCCAACCTATGATTCCACAGTTCTGTATCCACTCCTGTAGAAGCTAAAGACATAGAAAAGTCAGTATTACCAGTACATAAATACAATGTACCTACCTTTTCTCCTTTTTCTATCACCAATGATCCTTTGATGACCTTCCACGTCTTATCTATAAATATGGATACACAACCTTCACTTTCCAACTGCTCTGTTGAAATTAGATTTTCCTTAAATATGGAACATGTCTTACCTCTTTCAACAACCATTGGTTTCCATTGCGCTTCTTTATTTTTACCTTTCCCATTCCAACAATTTTTCATGGTGCATCATCACCCAAATGAACTTGTCCAAAATCACCTTGAACATAATCTAGAAAATGTTTCCTATGGGGTGTGGCATGAAATGAAGCCCCTGAATCTACTACCCAAGAATCAGAAATATTATCTACATAAAGAATCAAAACATATTGTAGAACATCACCTATTACATTTGCTTCCTGATTTCTCTCTTGTTGTCCATCTCTTTGTTTCTTTGGAGCTCTGCAGCCTTTCTTCCCACAATTCCATCACTCTATCTTTCCAAGTCTGGATTTGGATCTACCCTTCCTAGAATTCTCGTGGTTCCTTGAGCCCTTTCCTCTATCCTTTTGTCTTCCCCTGTTCTCCATGTTCAACACATTACCTGATGTCTCACCCGTGCTTTTCCGTCACATTTACTCACTAAGGATAACACCAACAACATCATCAAATTTTAAAGTATTTGAACCAGAGACAGAGTTACTTACAGCCATGACCAAGCCGTTCCATCTTTCTGGCAATGAACACAAGATTAGAAGATCCCTAACCTCATCATCAAAGTCCACTTTTACAGAACTTAGTTGATTACTAACCATATTAAATTCATTTAAATGATCTGCAATAGACCCACCTTCTGACATCTTCATATTAAATAATCTCTTGATTAGAAATACCTTATTGGATGCTAAGGGTTTTTCATACAGTTTATCCAACGCATCCATCAGATCCTGTGTTGTCTTTTCTTTCGAAATATTGAAAGCCACTGACACTGCCAAGCTCAGTCGTATCGTTCCTAGATCCTTTTTGTCAAGAATCTCCCATTCTTTGTCCTTCATGGCCATCGGCTTCTTTGCTACTCCACCCAATGGTAGGAATAGATCCTTCTGATATAAATAATCTTCCATCTGCATCTTCCATAACTGGTAGTTTTGGCTGTTAAATTTCTCGATCCTAAACTTTCCATCTTCCGACATTGCTCCCACTCGAAACAGGAACCCTCTTTTCCTACGAGTTACCTTTCGCTCTGATACCAGTTGTTATAAAAATAGGACCGTGGAGCAATAAAATAAAACAAATGCAGAAACAAAACACAAAAGATACACAATACAATAGAGACACAGATTTACGTGGTTCACCTAGTGTGGGATACATCCACCAAAGAAATTGCCAGGTCCTTCCTTTATTATTATCCAGCATATGAAGGGATACAACCTACAACAAACCTGCTATAACTTCCTCTTCTTTCTCTCACAATATCCTCTCTCAGAATACAATACTCACCATATTTCATAGCCACAATAATTTTCCCTCATAACAGAGGGTTTCCTTCTAGGGAAAAAAACCCTAACATAATTTCTACCGTTAGATATGCAAACTTATAATGAACGATCCATATTTACAATGAAATTACAATATACATTTACAAGGCAATTTTTCCTTCGGGGGCTTCGCCCTCGAACCCCCTAGCCAAGGGGATAACCCCCTCGGACTCCGCAGAGGGGGTACACCCCCCTCTGCACTCCCCCGCATGTAAGAGTGTACATACTTATGGGGTTTAAAGTCTTTATGGGGTATAAACAAGGCTGAAAGCAAGTACCTCTGAATCAGGAAAATAATCAGGTTCCACAACCAATAGAACAAACCAGGTTGGTCGACCTAGATTTTACCGATGCTTCTGAATTCACTGATATGGATACCAACACTTTCATGGATTGCACTACATTACATGACGAAGAGTTCTAGTGGAAATGGAAGCATGATTACATTCCCCTCTTTGTGACCTGCCAGTGTTTGGTACTACTAGAGAAGCAGTCCGCTGCACCAAATGTTTGATCAGTCGAGTGCACAACAGTTCCCTATGGCTAGACCAGGCCTATCCCATCCATGTAGAGGAAATAAAAACACTCATTGGGTTGTCCATGCAAGGCTAGGACATCACCGAAGGTCTTCAAGGCTCGGGGAAGCACGGTAAAAAGAAGGGGGAGATGAGCCTGTACAAAAAATATAGCACACGTTGTGGCGGTAGAGGAGCACACATTGCATCGATTAATGACGAGTAGGTTCATATGGCTTGCTATCTGATTGTGGGGAAAGTGATGTGTAAGTACACGAAGGGCGAATGTACTTTGGATGACATTGCAATGGCAGAATTCAATAAGAATGGTGCTCCTATGAACTAGTGCAAATACCTGCTCACCAAGTTGTTCCAAGCTTGTGTAGATGCACATGACCAACCAGGCTATTTTATCTATGGATACTTACTCATCACCTTCACCATGTGGAAGGGGAAACTGTCGCGGAGGTGAAACATTGCTCGTAATGTAGATGGCCACATCCCCAAGCTCTTTGACCCATGGCATTTTTGCCTTTCATCTACCAACAAGGATGCTCATAATGTTGTCTTCATGTAATGGTATGATGAGCTCGTTGTCATTACACAGTGGTCCTAAATTCTGCAGGCGCTAATCAATAGGCATACCCATAATATGTGGTTCAGGATGAGTCAGGATCATACATTTGGACGGCCTCTGGGGGTAGACCTGTCCCTTTTTCATACATAGCCATTACCATTTTACCTAGATGAAGTTTCACTTGATAAAGAAGTCACCTCGTGGCCTGGGGTCACTATCAAAAAGAAGAATATCAGTGTCTCTTATGTGATTCCCTCCATTGCAGAAAGGTCTACTCCAGTAGAGACATCAGATTTTGGCCCTAGCGTGAGAAAAAGAACCCGAACACCTACCAGTTTAGAGGATCAGCCAGAGGAAGTCGAAGAGGAAGCGTTTTCCAGTTGCAAACTTCGGATTCTGTTTTCTTCCATTCTTCAAGATGATACGATCTCAGGTAAGTAATTGAGGGACATCCTAACTTCTATTCTTCCTCAGAAGAAGTTTCGTACCAAATCCCCTTCCCAATCCGTTGGTGATATTATCATCATTGAGGCTATTCCCTTTTCTTCCATCCCACTGCAAAGCCACACTTCCCTACTTTCCATGAATACCAACCCTCCTCTAGTGCATACCACACCACCCTGGATGTGCTCTAAACTTTCGACCTCATTCAATTCCACATCCACAACCCCCATCATCCATATCCTTGTTGACCCTCCTGTACAGCTCCAACCTTCCACTATTGCTGAGGAAGTCAACCTTCCACATAACAATGGGTCCACCATGGTTACACACATGCCTCCAGTATGTCCACCTCATACTTAGTTTTATAAAGTTGCGCTCAACCCTACTACTCAATTCGTCACAACCATTAGTCCACTCCCTTCCCCTTCTCCCCAGATCTCAGAATTTCCAATCCCCTAACACTCAAATCTCGAGATGGTCACTCCACTACAACTAGATATAGGGCATGAAAATCATGTTCTGATAGATTATGACCCTCCAAAATACCTGTTGGATGGCTAGGATGATACTCGACCAGTGCAGAGCACTAAGTCTGTCAAGGAACATATTGCACCTTTGTTGTAGGATCTTCAACAACAACAATATATCTTGAAGCTCTACTTAGAGCAGACAAAGGTATTGAAAACACTTCCACCAGAGGTCACCCATTGGCTTGCATGGAGCCTCCAAGAACACTCAACTACACCAGAGGGTGTTGTTACAATGATCTTTTCATAGCACTTTATCGCAAGTGGTCAGTTGCTTGCTTCGCGACCACTTTGGGATTCTTTTTCCATTAGTGGAGATTTTTCCACACAGGCTACACCATAATTTATTCACTTTATCCAGGCCTCAATTAATCATCTAGAATAGAGGATTACAACATCCAAATAGGCCAATCAATCCCTCACTCAAGAAATATAATCCTTATGCGAGGTTGTCACTAAAGCCACTTCTACTACAAGAATTGAGCAGAACTTGCAAGTACAGGTTGAATCCACTATTGCAGTCATTGCCAACAAGTTTTCTCATGCTTGACTATGTTTCCAAGAAGTCATTCCTGAACTGCCCGAAGATATCTCACCATTTGTGCCACCTAAACGAGTTGACCTTATTGTCGGTGCATGGTATCAGTTGGCTGCCAAAATAGATACTCTGTAACAAGAGGTAACCACGTTTAAGTTAAAGGAAAAGGAGCAACCTGATCAGCTTCTCCAGAAGCTTACATATGTAGTTGTAGAAGGTACTAATGTTTAATCATCGCTGCATTCTCGGGCCGAGGAATGCCATTGACTCTTTGATATGGTCACAGACAAGGTTGGGTTGTTGGACCAACACAGTAAGCCAATCGAAGAGTTTCACACTATGCTTAAATAAATGCATGCAAAAGAACATACCATTGTTGATCCTATAGAGAACTTGGATAATTTTGCAGAGATCCAAGTTGACGATGATAATATCGATGCCATGGATGAAAATAACATAGTCGTGAAGACAACACTCCAACAGTTATTTCCTATAGTATAAGTGGAATACATTTCACTGCAGCAGTTGGATGCACTCATTGATACAGAGTGGAATGATTTATTGGCTACCAAGCCTGAGGTACTTGATGTCAATGTCGCACATGAATTTTTTGTGGGTGTGTCAATTTTACCAAGGAAATGAAAGGACAGAGTTGACCAATATGACAGTTTTCGACAATAATCAATGTAGATTGTCTCGGATTTGGGCCCTTCGTTTGAAGGCAACCACAACAAACCGGTAGAAAGTTGACTCGGGACGAGTCAAGGATTGTGGTTGGGGCCTATTGGTCCCTTCATTTTGAAGAACCGGTTTTGTGGAGGGATAAATGTTTTATGGAACTCCATAGCACATCAACATTAGATACAAGAGGAAACAATCTAACTTCCAACACTACAGTAAGGAAAAGAGTGATGTGTTAGCTGGAAAAGCAACGAAAATATCTGGAATGTTCAAGTGCATGCCAGAAGGACACAAAATCAAGAAAGTGTAACAATGGAATCAAGAAGAAAATAATCCCCAAGGAAAATTTATAAAGCATGGAGTTATGTAAATGGGTTGGGGTTCGGTTGTATTCAAGTCTGGTTCAATTATGTTTGATTCCATTTTATTTTGTTCTCGTCTGTCCTAAGTTTCTATTCTGGGTTTTCCATTGGGTCTGTATTTGTTTCTATTTCATTGTTGGGTTTTGAGTTTTGTTTTTATGGAGCATTACTAAGCAAGACCTACAACTACACAGAATGTAAGAGTCCATATCAGATATCTAATTATCGATCCTAGTGTATAAGTTGGGATATGAAGAATAACTATGTATATGACAATTTGGGGTATGAATATATGATGGATGATTTAGATACTTAAAATTTGTTATTATGAGGATGAATATATGGACTCTTTCTTGTGAAATTTGTTTTGTGATATGTATTTACTAATTGCATTATTGTTTTAACAACTTTTGTAATGGATGTGTTCACTTTAACGTTGCGCCACACAGATTGTTCATTGTATTTATCGATCTAATCCTTATAATGATATGGTATTTATACATGTAAGTATGGAAATATGCTATGATGTGCTAGATCTGATTATGTGTCCTTTTTAACTCACTTTATCACACAAATTCTCAGTTGTGCTTCAGGTGAGACCTCCTTCCCTTGCGGAAGGTTTAATATGTCAGTGTGACCAAACTACAATGATACCTTTGTTGGTAACCTCTGAGAACCCCGGTCTCCAATTTCACGCCAAAAAGTATCTTCGAAGTACTTTGGAAACAAGGGTTTGCAAGATCTAGAAACATATTATTTTTCCTGTCAAAAGTATCCATGAAATTTTATCAAATCATTCCTCTGAGAGAAACATTTTGCATAGGCATAGAATCATTTTTTACAATCCTTTCCTTTTTTTGTTCTTGATTGTCAATTTCTAGATTATATTTTATTCAAAAATCAATGGGTATTGATACCATAAGAGGATATCTTTCTTTTTCATACACAAGAGTGATTAGTGGAAACGTGTCATGGTTATTTTCATTGATCAAATTCACAACACTCTTTTTTTTTATTTTCCCAACATGATTGCGACAACTATTCATTTACCAATTTCTACTACATAAATTCCACCCATGATACTTATTTAAACCAAGCACACATTCTAGAGGAGTTTTTTTAATTTGACTGCTAATCCCATCTGTCTCCAAGTTCAAAGAGTTACCTTCAACTTGTATAGTGCTTTTGCAGTCAAGACCAACAAGAAGAGATGAAGGGTATATCTACAAATTTTGTTTCAAATAAGAATTTTTGAGTGAGATTCTTGGTAGTATATAATTCTCTTGAGAATCCAAGATTTCATCAATGATCTTAACCATAATACCTACAGAAATTGTTTGTGGTTGCCTCTTCCCTTGAATTAAAAATATTCCAATAAGCCTCAACTCGACATCTTCATCCTGGTAAGTGTTTGTGATTTGAGTTACTATTGTTAAGTTCCATTGTTTCTTTAGAAGAGAGTCTCGTCAATGCTCTTAACCATAACATCTACATAACTCATTTATGGTTGTCTCTTCCCTTTACTTAAATAGATTCCAGTAAGCCTCAATTTGACATCTTCATCCTAGTAAGAGTTTGTGATCTAAGTTACTATTGGTAAGTTCCATTGTTTCTTTAGAAGAGAGTTGATCATAGACCATAGCATCTTGTTTAATTTATTCCTAGAAGCTTAGATATTTTTGAGATACACATTCCTTTTGTACAATATATTAGTTGCAAGAAAGTTTTTATACTGGACTAATTTTCCAATTGCTAGAATTTAAAGTATTATTCACTTCATGTAGATATACACTTTCCTCTTTTGATTATAGTAATGATAGCATCACCTATATGAGCACATTTATGATTACTTTCTCCTAGAACTCGAATATGCATTATTTTTGGGGCTCCACTGTTAGCCATTATATTCAAATAAGTTTGAGACTGAATCATTTTTCCTCCAAAAGATTTGTTACTTCAGCAGATAACATGAAAAAAATAAAAGGAAGAGTTCTTACCAACTATTAATCTTCTTCCATGAGAAAGAGATCTTTGATTATGTATGGATAGAATTATTGAGTTAATCTCATTGGAATAGGAAGACAAGTTACTTTGGGAACAATTTTTCAATTTCTCTTCAACGTCTAAAGGTACATCTTCCTCTTAATGAAAAGTAATAGAATACAGATAATGCTTAAACAATTGTGGGTTAGAGGGCCTATGTTTTTCTCAAAATTGATTAGAGAATTGTAAGAATCTCAAAGAATAATCTTCAACAAACCCCTATCTCTTTTTTCAAAGTTTTCCTAGCTCACAATATGGATTCTTTATTAAGTAATTGTCATGCGTAGCTAGGAATTGAGTAAGTGAGAGACATTGTTGATGGTGTGTGTGTGTGTGTGTGTGTGTGTGTGTATAATCAATGCAAATCACTTTTATACATTCTCCAAATCTTCCAACTTGTTCCTTTTGTTAGAAATTCAATGTAATAGTTTGTAATATACCTAGGGAGATAATATGGGTGGTAATATGGCAGGTAACCAGTGAGAGTGGCCCCATTCTTATTGGGTACCTCCCATATTACCTCAAAAAAACAAGAATAAACACCAAAACTATTCACCATAACAATGAACACAAGAAATGTAGAGAAAACCCTTGAGGTAGGGTAACACCATATATTAGTCCTTATGGAAAGATAAAAATCCTCAAGCAATCCTTGCTTGTACATTCACAATATTCTTCACCATGTCAAATACATTGCTTACATATTATTTTATAGCCTTCTCTATCTCCTAAGAACATTCTAGAGTAGGTATCTTCTAGAAAGCCCATTTATTATTTCTAAATAACCATTTATTCTATCCAACTACCATAGTGGACCTTAATTAATACCATGGTGGACCTAGTCCACCTTACATTGAATGGCCCCATTCTCATTGGGTACCTCCCATATTACCCCCATATTACCTCCCTAGGTATATTACATTCCACCCCCCTTAAGCATGTTTTTTCCATGAAACATGAGAAGAGACCATACGATATGACCGGATAAGAATTGTGGCCAATTGGTGCCAAGTACACCCATCCATCCATCCTAATGGAAGACAAACATGATGTCCAACTACTGCCTTTCCACCTTGAGCTTGTGCCACATCATGCCTATGTTTCCATGGGATTGTTTCTCGAGCTCGATGTCTTCATGCAGTGTTCGTAGTCCTCCATGCACCACTTGATTGGTTGCCTTTATGGTTCCCCGCTAGTGCATAAGTGTGTGGATGCTCATGCCATTGTCATGATGAATTTTGTTTCTCGATACTATGTGGATGGATATATACCATCACTGTAGCAATTGGTTCCTTTGTCTTCAAATATGCAACCCCTTCTACCTTGGATTCAATAACCTCCTTAGCTTCTTTACCGATTTCTTCATGTGGTCTTGCTTCATCTCCTTTTGTAGACTTTGCCTCGGATTCAACTTCAAACTCGGCAAAAAATCTTTTTCTTTTTGTCGTGAGCCCTTCTAACTTATTATGCCCTTCATGTGGCTTTGTTGCATCTCCTGATGTAGACTCTGCCTCTGATTATGCTTCAGACTCTTGAAAAACTTATTTGCTTTCCACCATAGGCACTTCTTGCTTACTAAGAGATACATTATACAACGTAACATTTTTTTTTCTTGTACCAAAGTTTCAAAAACTTATTTTCCACATTAATATTAATTGTACCAATGGTGGCCATCCAAGGGTATCCCAAAACAATATCCACCTCATCCATATCTATAGAATAAAAATATGAATGCAACACATATTTATCCATACTAAGCTTCAAATATTTAAATATTTGAACATTTTCACTCTTAACCTATCTGTCTTGAATATTCTTTGCAGGAATTTGCAATCTATTAACCAACTAAATATTGATAAAATTATGTATGCAACTAGGGCTAATAGAAACAATGACATTTTCTTTATGAATACAACCATTGAGCCATATAAAAAACGTTAGAGGTATTTTCTTTAGGAATCCAAATATCCAATTACTTTTTGAAAATTCTGAGAAAAATGTCTCATATATGAGCTTGAAGTGCATGCCCCTTTTTTGATAAAACATTTCTACAAAAAATAACCAAATATTCTTCTCTTCTTTCCCAAGGAAAGAGCTATGATACCAAATGTTATATATCTATACCAAATATGCAAATATATTTCAGAAAGTAACAAGAATAAACACCAAAACCATTCACCATAACAATGAACACAAGAAATGTAGAGAAAACCCTTAAGGTAGGGTAACACCATATATTAATCCTTACGGAAGGATAAAACTCCTCAAACAATCCTTGATTGTACATTCACAATATTCTTCACCACGTAAAATTCATTACTTACATATTCTTTTATAGCCTTCTTTATCTCCTAGGAACATTCTAGAGTAGGTATCTTCTAGAAATCCCATTTATTATTTCTAACTACCCATTTATTCCATCCAAATACCATAGTGGGTCTTATTTAATACCATGGTGGACCTAGTCCACCTTACATTAAATGGCCACATTCTCATTGGGTACTTCCCATATTACCTCCCTAGGTATATTACATAGTTTGTTTTTGTTTAAAATTATTTTACCTCCAGAGTTTTGACCTCTGGAAAAATACATCATAATGGGTCTATGGTCCGAGAATTTTGACTCACTGTGGACATATTACAACTATCTCAACCAACACGATATACAATCACACCATGCCAAAGTGCATCACTCTTCCTTTTTACTCCTTTTTATTTCAAACTGTCTCCACCATACTAGTCTAAATTCGTGGAACATTTGTAAGTGAGTGAAAAATAGATTTATGCTCAATCCAAATTTGATCACTTTCTAGCAGTGCTTCCAAATCATTTCTTCCCACAAGTTGTTTTCTATATTAACCATAAAGTAATTTATGGATATGACCCTCACATCATATCAAATATAATATAAGACATCAAAGCATATTTAAATATCATCCATGAGAACAAATTCAAATAAAATCCATTGTATCAAAACCCATCGAAGTAAAGACCAAATATAAGCCATAGAGTATTTTCGAATAATAACCATCGAAGCATTTTGAATATAATCAAAAGTGTCATTAGAACATATTTAAAAAAGTTTTTTGGTGGAACCATTGAAGAATATTTTAAAATATGTTTCAAAAACTTAATTTTATGTTCTCTCAATAGGTTTTTTTAGTGGATTTACATTTTATTTTTTTAAGCAAGGCAAGGTAAGTCGAGGATTTATCAAT
>ML805562.1:248280-259675 GCA_009831015.1 Picea engelmannii
AAACAGTTGGCATAAAGGATGTTTTGGGTGGTATCCATTCTAGATAAATGGCCACCACTATGGCACTCATTGAGGACCACTTAGCTTCTTCATGAGATAAAAATCGATGTTAAATGGTTTCAATGCCCCACTGATAAATCATGCAACATATAAGGATATGAAAACATGATTGGTGTCAAATACATCTATGGTCATCGTGAGAGAGATGCAGGCCAAAATTTTACTTATGAAGGGATACCAAGATATCACCATGCCAAGGATCATATAATGAAATAATGAAAATATATTCATCTAGAAAGGTGTTATTGAGAGGTGGATCAGTTCATTTGGGGGTAGTTCGATGATAATTTGAGCAAGGGTGAGAGCCTTCTTGCTCTTGGGTGTGGAAAAATTAAGGTCAAACTCTTGAATGATTATGATCCATTGAGGGAACTTACTGTTGATAAGTTGTTGACTTAAAATATCTTTCATAGGGTTTGAGTTTACCACTACCTTGCGTAGCAAAGAAGGATGTAATGGCACAGCTTCTAGACCAAATCTAATGCTAACTTATTGTCATGGTTGTAATTCAATGTGGGTCCTAAGAGGTATTTTTTGACACAATACATGATGTGCTCACTACCATCATCACCCTACTAGACTAAAACTCTTGCTACAACAAAATTTGAGGTAGAAATATAAAGGATGAAAGCCTTCTGAAAATCAATGGTATTGAGGAGGGATGTTGTATGAGAGCTTGTTTTAGAGAATAAAATGACTCCTAATATTATTCATACCAAATTAAGGGGATTTTATTACATACTATTAATAGAAAATTATGGGTTTGAGTGGCGTTATTAAGAACGTATCATTGTAAAAAATTGCCTTTGCCATAAAATATTTGAAGCTGGTGAAGGTTGTGAACAAGGGGCAACTCGATGATAGCCTGGAATTTTAAGGCATTGATGGTAATCCTTTATTTTTAGACAATGAATCCAAAAAATTGGTTAATTGTAACATAAAATATGCATTTGAGAGGGTTCAAGTGACTATTTTATTGGAAACATATAAGAAAGACAACAAGCAAATTAGCTAAGTGGTGTGATTGATGTTTGGACCTAGTTGTGAGATCATCAAGGGAGGCCAGAATGATGTGCACCATCTAATGGAGAACATAAGACATGTCTCATTAAAAAGTTCCTATAGCATTTTTTATCCCAAAGGGCACTGTTAGCACTGAATTTCATACTTTGACTGCTAAAGTGTAAGCTTAGCAGCCATCAGAATGTAAAATATAATTTGGTTTTGAATAGGTGGATCAGCAAGATGGAGAAAGAAAGGGAGAGGGAAGCAAACTGTAGATCAGTAGGCTACACCAATGGGCAATGGAGTCACAAACATCCCACTCATCCAAGGCACAAAAGATGCTTAACAGAAAACAAGATTATATGTTGATAGGTGGAAGAAATGAAGAAGGAAAGTGTAAGATAGAATGTTCAATAAATAGAGATCCTCTCAATTTAATGAATCAACAAATACTTGAATATAAACAATGATTGATGGGAAAAATACAGCAGATCCTCTGCTACTTAGGGATCCATAAATCATTGACAGCCTTTGATCCTCAAATCTGTAATATATTCAAATAAGAAGAAATATAAAAGAAGAATTACAATCTGAAATCACATCTCTCATGAGTCTCCAATAACAGTAATGCTTACAATCCTAAAATGCCCACAAGCTTACAAATGAACACAAACAGAAAACTGCCTATTCCTACTCTCTCTAGCCTCTCTTGGCTCATCCATCCTCCTTCCCCAAGAGATATTTCCATATTTAAATAGAAATTAGCATCCAAATGAACTAAGGAGGTCGAATCCCATCTCTTCCATTGGATTCTAAGACTTGGAGATAGGTGGCAACAATCAAAGAGAAAAAAATCCAACAAACTGCTAACTTTTAGGAATTTGTTGGAAGTCATTAATGAAATGTCTCCACCTCATTGCATGAGGCTTTTGCTGGAGATAAATCTTAGGTATTTCACTCAAAAAGAGCTTCTACAATCCCAAAATAGATCACAACTCAACAACTTGATATTGCAAAATATTGCCAGCATTTACATTTGACTCTACAAAATAAGAATTTAGTTTGATTTTGTAAAACAGATCGAGGTCTTAGCATCTCACTGACCAAAAACAAGTAGGCTTTGCCATATTTCCTGGAAAACATTTAAATCATGATTGTAACAAATTTCCATGTTACATTTAGGATATAATCACAGCAGTAGCTTTAGCATTTTTCTGTTTGAGCTTTGTGGTAAGCACGACATTGTGCCAATAGAGTCTGAAATTAATCTCCCTGAGTTCTTTGAGCAATGCTCTTTTATCTTTCTTCTTCTTTTTAAAACCTTGAATCCTTTCTTGCTAGCGAGCATTCCATTGTTCTATCTGCGCCTTTTCTTTCTTTAACTGTCTTATCGTTTTCTGAAATTCCTTGATCCTTTCTTTATCAGTTCTAATTTTAACTCTAAATCCTGAGCATTCTTCAAAAGGTATAGGTTCATTCAAGTTTAAGGAAACCTTGGGTTCTTTTTCTTTAAATTGGTACTTTGAGACTAATCTTGAGCTATGTTCTTCATCAGAACTTGTTGAATCTATAGCTTCAGGCACATCTGATATGTGATATGAGTCTTCAAAGTGATCATGTTTATCCTCAGGGGCTTCACTAATACCTTTAGCCATATCTTTAGCTTTTTCTAGCCTGGTTGAAGCTCTCGTTACAGGTCCTGTAGATTGTGAAATCATTCTTTTTCCTCTACTGACTGGTTTCTTAGGTAATGAAGTTCTTTTTGCCCTTTTCCTGGTACTTGCTTCAGCATTCTCAGAGTCATCTTCTATGACTATAACATTTTCTTCTTTGATTGATGGATTAAACATGGCCTTTGACTTCAACTTATACTTTTTGGTGACCCTAGTAGAATTCCTTCTAGGTTTTTGTGATACAGACACACCTTTAACTCTTTTCCCTTTAGCTACAACACTCCTTTTACCGGTTGATGGTGTTTCATGCTTGACTGTAATCTGAGTATCAAGATATTTATCTGAATCATTTTCCCCTTTAACATCGTCTTCAGAAAATGTTTCAATTTCTGGATCCCACATAGGTCTTTTACTTTTTCTCCTCCTGGTCACCCTGATATCAGACATCTCCTCTTTCACAGGGTTTTCATCGATTATATCTCGGCTCTGTGTAACGGTCTTTCTCCCTTTGCCCTTCTTCTACTTATTGGACTGAGTGATAGGGTTTAAAGATTGCGTGAGCCAGCTCTAGGGCTTCTGTAATTCTCTCAAAGAAGACATGACTAAGGTTTTAATTAGGACTTGATGGAACAGACTTCTCTTAGCCTTTGTGGAGAGTGATTGCACTCTCTTTGACATCTTTGTCAAGATTTTGAGTAGAAAATAAGGGATATTTAAAGGGTAATCACCATTTAAATGCATTAGTATCCTAAAGTGGTAGATATAGACCAGTGAGAATCTACCTTCGCAGGTGATATACCTATGGATCAGGATAAGAGTCATGTGTCATTCGGGTCGAATCCAGCTACAAGGTATTCCCCTTTTCCAATCCAGATTTTGCTTATCTGGAAGCAGGAATTGGTTTATAAATTTTGTAACCACATGCTCTTTCTTCCACTATCTTTCTCCTCCAACCACCAACCTGCAAGCCTTTGTGATAGTCTTCTCTATCACCAGCATCAGCATCTTACCGATTTCCACCTTGTGACCATCAAAATTCAAAGCGAACTCCATGGAGACCTGCTCATCATAACCCTGAAAAGTGGTAAGGAATTAAGACCAACCAGCATCTCTTAACCTTTGAGCTATCTGAGGATATTCTTCAATAAGTTTGGCACCCTCTATTTCTATCCTGACTACCTGTATGCTCCTCTTTGGTGCCACCAAAACACAATTCTGCAACTAGCACCCTCGGGTTCCAAATTTTCCACCTATAATTTGTTAGTGTATACCGTTCCTTTGAGCGAATACCTGCACCTAGATTCAACAAAATCGAACATGTATAATATAATGATCATTGAGAAATGGGTGATTTAAAATGAGTCATGCGTGGGTACACAACAATCAAATTATGAAATGGTTGAATTTGCAAATGATTTCCAAGATTTCGTGGATGCGTGCGAACTCTAAACCCACGATTCGTGTCATCATAACGAAATATGGATGGCAGGCGCATATCAAGGCGTGATTATTTTGGCGCTACGAGAATAGCCTTATTCCCATAGAGCTATTAATGACTTTAGAAAAATTTGAAAGTTTGAAATTCAAACAAGCATATAAGGTGACACCTCGTTTTAAAACCATGACTTTCAAAATCAAACTTAAATAAACTATCCAAAAATTGTAATGCAAATCATAAGGTACTAAAAACAAAAATTGAAATCAACTAGAAACAGAAAATGAAGTGTGGGTAAGAAAGGTTTAGGATAAGGGTTTCTCACTAAACCAAGACAAAATTAGAGACTAACATTGGCTCCTTCTGGGGATGGAGTTTTGATAATAAACTCCAAGAACTTCAGACCATTGCCTTTCCTTTATCTCTGATTTATTGATTCCCCTGCGACTGTCAGTCTTTTATTCTCATCATAACTGTAAAAAACAAGTCCATTGGGTATATGGAGTCTTTATTGAAAAGAAAAACCTACTGTACTAACTGAAACCTGATGATCCCTTAGAGAAAATAGTGCTTCAAGAACCTCCCATTCACTGGCCCCAAAAAATTTCAGTGTTATCTAAATTATGTAGGAGAAAGGTGTTATTGTTGATTACCTTGGCTACCCTAAAAGGACCATACCATAGGTTATTGAACTTTCGATGTTTTTCTTTATCCTCTCTCTTGGAATCCCATCTTAACACCAAATTCCCTTCATTGAAAACATCTTTCTTAGTTCCCTTATCGAGTGTACCCTTTATTTTTCTCTGATGAGCAACAACTTTTTGATTAACCTGTTCTCTGACCTATTGAACTTCAATCATCTGAAAAATTCTTCTTTGGACATCATTGGGTTCCTCTAGTTCTTCTTCCAGAAAATTTAAAACCAGTAGGCCCAATTGAGTTGGAAGAATTTCTTCTATCCCATATACCATCTGGAAAGGAGATGTCCCAATATACTTCTTGTTACTAATACGATCAGCCCAAAGGGCAAACTTTAACTTGGAATCCCATGATTTTTTATTTTCTGTTAATAATTTTTTGATAATCCTTATCAGAGTTTTATTGGAATATTCTACCAATCCGTTCCCTTAGGGGTAGTAGGGGGTAGAATGAACCAATTTGATACTATACTTATTGCAGAATTCAATAATGGAATTTTATTTAAAAGCCTGTGCATTATCAGTGACCAGTTTTTTAGGACAAACAGTCCTAGAAAAAATATATCCTTCTAGAAATTCCATGAATACCTTGTTTGTCGTATTCCGAGTCGGAATTGCTTCAATCCACTTCGTAAAATAATTTGTGGCTATAAGAATCCATCTATGTTTTCCTGAGGATCAAATATTAATCTCTTCGATGAAATCCAATCCCCACTGTTGAAATGGTCCATGGGCGATGATTGGTTTCAGAGGCAAGGATATAAGTTTATGCTTTCCAACAAATTTATAACGGGGTTCACATGCCCTAACCTAAGCAAAAACATCTGAGAATAGAACTGGCCAGTAATAGCCTGCTCTAAGAATCTTGAAGGCAGTAGATTTCCAATGATGATGGCCTCCACAGACACCATGATGCAGATCATGAAAGATTTGTTTATCTTCCTTTCCGTCCACACACCTCAACAAAAAACCATTGGGGTCCTTCCAAAACAGGGTCTAATCAACAATACAGTACTTTACAGATCTCAACTTTAATGATCTGAATTTTAATTTATCCAACTCTGGGGGAGACTGAAAATTCAGCAGAAAAAATACAATATCTTTGTACCATTTTGAAGAAACATACTTGTTGTTTGTCTGTAAATTTATTTCTTCAATCTGGACAGAAGAGCTTTGTGTCATGTCTGAAAGATGGTATAACCCAATTTCTTTGCAATTAGATTCTATCATTAATTTGGTGAGGCCTTGTCCTTTTATCAGCTGAGTAGGCTTTATGGTGAGATCGTATTCTAGGATTTTGGTTATCCATTTCCCTCGCTTTCCTTCACAATCTGGCTAAACCAATATTTCTTTGACTGCACTGCTTGGGACATAAGATGTAATTTTAGATTGAAGAACATATACTCTGAAGGATTTTAAAGCCTTTACCAAGGCATAGGCCTGTTTTTCTATTAAATCATACTTCAATTCAGAGTCTCTGAGGGTTTTTCTAAAGAAAGAGATAGGTTGCTCATATCCTTTCTCATTTCCCTGCAGAAGAACAATAGCTATGGTATTCTCTGATGCAAATGAAAAAATCATGAATTCTTTGGAGTAATCTAGGCTAATTAGAATAGGTGCCTGAACAATAGCCTGTTTGATCCATTCAAAGGATTCTCTCACTTCTGGTATCCACTTAATTTCTACATCCTTTTTCAACATGTCAGTGATGTACTTGACAATTTATGCAAAGTTAGGTATAAACCTCCTTAAAAAAATAATTTTACCAATGAATAACTGAATAGACTTTTTATTTCTCAGAATGTCAATTTGTTGAATAGCCTGTACTCTTTATGGATCTATTTTAATACCTTCAGGTGAAACAATGTGTCCTAGAAGCTTTCCTTCCTCCATGGAAAAATGTGATTTTTTAGGTTAAGTGATATGCCATACCTCCTGCATTTCTCAAAGGTCTGCTTCACGTGTTGTAAATGTTCCTCATCGGATGCTGAAAATATAGTGATGTCATCAAGGTAAATAACCACAAACCTATATTTCTCCCCAATGAAAGCGATATCTATATCCCTTTGAAATGTAGCTCCTGCGTTCATCAATCCGAACGACATCTTTTCGTACATAAAGGTGCCCCAAGGAATGGTAAAAGTTGTTTTCTTTTTGTTTTCTTCCATTACTGATATTTGATTGTACCCTGAATATCCATCAAGCATAGAGATTATCTTTGCGCCGACAACTCTTTGTAAGATATAATCCATTTTTGGTAATGGATAATTGTCTTTCAGAGAGCATCTGTTTAGATTCCTGAAGTTTACACAGAGCCTTATCTCTCCGTTATTTTTTCTGACATGTACAAGGTTGGCTACCCATTCTGAGTATCTCAGTGGCACTATGATTTTTGCTTCCAACAACCTTTTCAACTCCTTTTCTATCATAGGTAACAGTAAAAGATTAAATTGCCTGAACTTTTGTTTAATAGGTTTTGATCCATGTTTCAGAGGAATTTTATGCTGAATAATATATGTATCAAACACCTTCAGATATTCATAAGACCATGCAAAAATGTCTGAATAATGTTTCATTAATTCAACATATGCTTCTTTCTGTTTTTGTGACAATTTCCTAGATATTTTTACCAACCAGGGATTTGCATCCGAACTAATGTCACAGTCTACTACATCTATTTCTTTTGTTTGGATAAAAGCCTTCCTGGAAACATCACTATGATTGAACAACCTTTCTAGTGGGACCAAGCCCTTGGGCAGATGGTTTGTCTTCAGTTCAATGATTTTGTGGCCAACAATTGTATCTTGAAGGACTTCTGCAGCATGTATTTCTACTTCTCCATCTTCGTCATCTTAGTCAATTGAAATCTTAGAAAACTCTTCAATAGTTTTCAAAAATCTTTGAATTTCCTCGTCATCTTTAAAAACATGCCAATGTTTTATATTATCCGGTATTGAAGGTCTGTTTTTGACTTCAAATTCGAATTTCAAATTAGGAAACATAGGAGTTTTAAAGTTGCTAGCTGCTAGTGCCAAAGAGTCGGCCTGCCGATTCAAATTTCTATGCACAAAAGTAATATTAAATGTAGAAAAGAAATTATCCACATAATCCCACACCTCATTTATGTATTGTTTTAACCTTTGTTGTTTGGTTTGGTATATATTCTTGATATGGTGAATAATAAGTTCCGAGTCTCCAAAAACAGACAACTTATCTACTCCCATATCTCTAGCATCTTTCAAACCTAACAACAAAGCTTCATACTCACTGATGTTATGAGTGGTGTCAAATTCAAGTTTATATGACATGGGGATAACCTCCTTGGTAGGGGAAATGAAGACAATACCAGCTCCAGAACCTTCTTTAGAACATGCTCCATCAAAATACATTTTCCAAACAAAATTGTCTTTACTGTCTCCCACTGCAGTTGTTGACTTTCTGACTGATACTTCTTCCATTTCCTCACTCATATGAAAAATAGAAGAACCAAGGTCATCTTCTACAACATATATAGGATTATTAATCTAATTATTGTGATCACTTACCAAATAATCCAATCTAACTTCTCTGTATAATCTATGTTGTTCCCCACCAAAAACAGGTATGGTTGCGTAGCTAAGGTCCATCTATAAAGTACCACCTACCTTCTTAGCCCAAGATCTTGAAAGAAGCATTCCAAATTTTGGTGGTATGTCAGCCACGATAACATCTAATACCACACTTTTCATAGGGAATTAGGAAAGAGTAACAACCACATCTTTCATAACTCCAAGGCATTTGACCTTCTTGGAGTCAAAAGAATATAAATCATGATACGGTCTAGTAATGTCCAACCCTAATTCTTCCATCAGCACCTTGGGCATTACATTATGCAAGGCACCAGAATCCATTAAGAAGTTTTGAAATATCTTTTCATGGATATTTAATGAAATATAAAAAGGTGGAGAATCATCAATTCTATCTTCAATGTGAGGTCCAATAGTTATAGCAGGGTTTTCATCCTCTAGATTGAGCATATGTGAAAATGTGACATGAGCTGGAGCCTGTAGAGCCTTGAGGATGAATTTTCTGAAGGGTTATGTTTTCATGAGTTCTAGTAATGGCATTGAAATCTTAATTTTGTTGATTTTGTGTTCTAAACTGAAAGCAGAAACATTTCTATCTGGTTCCTTTATGTCAACAGTATTATCCTTGGCAGGTTGTTTCAATGGTTGATCAACTTGGATCTTAGGAACACCTTTGATAATTCCTGTCTTAACTGGAGTACTGGCCTTCTTTGTTGAAATAGGTGTATGAACTTTAGGTGCATTGGAACCAGATCTGAGATTGTATTTTTTCCTTTTAGGTTCCTGTTGGACGATATCATCTTCATCCCCTTCTTCAAACTGATTTGAAATCAAAGCATCTTCATAATCCTGTTGTGTCACATGTAGAGGAGATGATTCAGAGTCATTCAAATGAACTGCATGGTATTCTTCTATATCATCCTCATCCTCCTCCTCATCTACTGCATTATTCTGAAAAGGAGGTAACACCTTTTGGTCATCTTGGTTTTTTCTTTCTCTTGGTAAGATTTGAGGTACATTGTTTGGTCTCCTGAACTGATTTGGATTTCTGTAACCGCCCTCCTGTACAGGTCTACTAGGTTGTTTTTGTTCTATCTTCAACCTTGCCATTTCAGATGTCAAAGTTTTCAGCATCTTATCCATTTCATCCATTTTAGAGTCTGATGCAGAATTAGAAGATGAAGGTAATTCTTCCTTTTTCTTTTTCCTGTCTCTTTCATTTCTAGACTTCAATTTGTCTGCTGGTAATATGTTTGATTCTACCTCAATAGCAACATCTTACATCAGGATGAGGGTAGTGGTTCTTCTTTCCCTAAGAAACAAGGAAAATTTGGCATCAAATGCATTGGAAAAAGTGATTTTAGTTGATGTCTCTGAAGGTTTTATCTCCTCTGGAATTTTACCATACATCTGGTTGAACCTTTTGGTAAAATCAGGTATTGATTCACCTTGTTTCCTCCTTAAAGCACCAAATTCGGTGATGTAGTATAAAAATTCCTTCTTGTCTGCCTAGTTTTTAAGAAAGGCATCATCTAAGGCTACAATATCATCTATTGAATTAGGAGGCAAACTCCTGAACCACTTTCTTGCTTCCCCATTTAGACTTTGTACAAAAAGTCTCATCCACACATCAGCATGCTCTACATTGAAATTATCTGCAAAACTATAAAATGAACTCAAATTCTCTTCAGCAGTAACTGATCCATATCCATTGAATCTGGGCAAGTATCTCATATAATCATTTGGTTGAAAGGCATACATCACTTGTGGAAGAACCAAGGGAGCATACCTTGCTGCAACTATTTTGTCCATTCTGTCTACATCCATATTAGCTATTTTTGGAGCTCTGGGAGTGAGTAAGATTGGTAATGTTGAAGGAGAAGGCATCCCTTGTGTATTACCACCTATATGTATTGTCCCTGAGTCTTGATCTTTAGCAGATAAGGACTTCTTTTCTGGACTAATATCAGCTAATGGGTTGAGAAACAGACGATTCTCAAAAGAAAAATAATGTGATCTAAAATCCTCAGATGAAACAGATCCAAGAGACGAAGAAGGTTTCTCTGGTTTGTTCTTAATATATGTGTTGTGACCTCTTGAAGTTTCAGTCACAGGCAAAATGTCTGGATACTCCTGTTTAATGAGTTTAGTAAGTAACTTCCACTGTTCTAGAGTTAATTCTGAAATAGTTGAAGGGAATGAAACTATATCAGACTCAATAATAGGTTTATTTTCACTTTCAGGATTCACATCTTCATCTAATTGGGTTTTTATGATTTCATAGGATTGTCCTTGAGAACTTTCTGAAGATAATTTTCGCTTTAAGATTGAATACTGACTGGAAATAACTTTAGGTTTTCTTAATAACTTTTCAGGATCTGAAACTGCTGCAACAGGCTCAAGATCTGGTTTTTTCCTGGTTACCGGTCTCTTATTAGATGCTGAAGAGTTTAGAGGAGTTTTAGGTCCTTTACCTTCTCTTTTAGGAGCCAGAATTACCACAGAGGAGTCGCCAGATGAATAATCATAGCCTTAAATAATTGTTCAAAATCTTGTTCACCACCAAGATCTGAATGTAAAATTGTCGTTTCCCCAGGGAAGATCTCTTTGTTTCTTCATCCCCGACAACGACGCCAAAAATGTTAGTCCCTAAAGTTGCACTTGACTGTGAGAGAGCAATCTAGGGAATCATTTGTTTATTGCAAAGTATTTTTAAGGTTTTACGATTTCGTTTTTTTGTAGGGTGGTTGAAAATTGACTCAAGGTTACAGCATGACATGAAAATCAAGATCAGAACATAGCATATCCCATTGGTTGAATAATAGGTAGACACATAGATGGATTAAACCAATTTAAGAAAAAGGAATATGAAGTCTTCAATTTGTCAACTTCACATGAATTCTCGTCTCAAAATGTCATAAAGAAACAAGACTATCAGCTTGATATCAAAACTTGAAA
>ML805562.1:298368-310177 GCA_009831015.1 Picea engelmannii
ATATATATATATATATATAAGGTCTTATTTCTAAATATGCAATTAGTAAGCTTTAATGGTAACACCTCATCATGTAGCAACCATATAAATTGTCATTTGTGGAAGGTTATATTATCCCTTCTGAGTGCTAATTTCAAACATCATGGAATCTCGTTCATGCGTCGTCAGGTTGGCGCATTCACGAAACCTCCAATCCTTAATTTCTCTTCGTCGTACCCACCACCTTTGCACTTCTAAGTATGCAGTAAGTAAGTTGTACTCCTAACAGCTCATCATGCAGCACCCATAGAGATTGTCATTAATGAGTGAAAGGCTCGAGGAGATTTCCCATTCACACACATTGAACCAACATTTGTGGAGGGTTATATTATCCCCTCCAACTGTTCATTTCAAGCATCGTCTGGAGAAAACAGATGTTCTCATAAACTTATGGCACCATCTCGACAGCAATTATGTGGAGATACAATGAACATATTTGGGCACGAGGACCAGAACTTCCATTGGTCCAGGGCATATTCTTACTACTCATCCCCTTCTGCCCAGAATGAAATAACTTAGACCTATGGAATTGCTCATGCAGGTTGTGTCCCTAAATTTTTTGACTGTAAGGAGTTGGTCTCTTGGTGCACCGATAAATATATTTCAGGCCAAAGAACTATTCCACTGCGGAACCACTCTCCCGTTTCTTTATAACCTCAGGTCTTGCGCTAGATGTTAAGATTGTTGGAGCCAACATTGACGTGCAAAGGAGAAGAGTCCAAGCAATTCCTAAGAAAGCATAATAATGGGTTGGACCTCTTTCCCGAGTTCCTGGAAGACTCGATGGCAGTTCATGAAGATATCACAATCTTGCAGGTTAGTTCATTTAGAAATCCATTATGGGAAATTGCCTGGTTGTTTACAAGAATAATGGGACAGGAATCCACAACAACTATTTCCAGCATGGTTCTTTATATTTTGTATTTCACAGTTAAGAAACAAGCCATTTTTTATTAGGGGAAGCTAATTTCCCTTGAAATTTGTTCCCAATTGTCATGCTTCAAAAAGGAGAATAAATTCTATATGTCATCCTACTTGGTTTTCGCGATAGCGCATTGCTGTCTATTTCAAAAATTGAGTCTCTCCAAGAAGGTAAACTAGGAATTCGACCCAGTAACCTTTTGGTACTAGGCCTTGTGGAGGCACAAGGCCTCCCACTGTTTTTATGAGGTTTTTAATAACTTTGTCTATGTTTTCAAAGTTTTATTATTAGGAAAGGATGCTCCCCACATATCTGACCAGGCAACCAAGTATTTGAACAGGAAGGGGGCACTTGACCAAATGGAGAATTGCACTGTGATAAGGATTTTTGGCTACAAGGAAAACCTGCTCTCCTTCCATGTCACGTTATGGAACGAATGTTTGTTACATAAATAGCAAGGCAATACAACTATTGGTTGCATCTATTCCATGAGAAGAGAAAAAAACAATTCATTCCTCTGCCTTGGAAAGTCAAGGACTTCGTGTTGAGAAATGTCAACAAAATTGACAAATTCATAGCCCATTTCAACAACTTGAACCTAAGATACGCTAAAAGGCTAACAGGGTTCGACCCTAATGAATTTTTTTTAGAACATTTACTTGCAGTTGGCCTCAACAATTTTTTTTTCCAGAGACACATGAGATAAAAAAGAGACACTGACGACAACACTCCTGCTTCTGACGTCGGCGACCTAGACACATTTCAAAGCACCACTTAATTGTACAAGAAACAGGGAAAAGGCCCCGGTGAGAAGAGTATTCAATCCCCGGACACCACTCCCAAAAGTACGACATCCCAGAGCATCGCTCCAACAGCGCAACCCAGTAAGAAAGCAACCCAGAATTATTTAAATGGAGGAGGAGATAACAATCCTCCTCGCGCTAAAATTGATAGTTCTCACAAGCTTCCCATGAAGAAGAAGAGAAAAAAAATTGTAGGGTAGGCGGAAGAGTCCGAAATTGAGAGTGAGAACATGGAACTTGAGACTGATCTGGATAGTGTATTTTGCAACCTTTATCAGCTCAGAGACGCAATCCAACATAGTCTCCCAATGGATATAGATAAGACCAAAATTTTTTACGAAGATGAATCCTTCGTATTCCAAAGCGTTGTTTTTTACAGGGAGTCTAAAAATTAAATTATTGAAAAGAGAGATGTAAAAAATAAGAAAGGGAAATATCGTTCAGAGATTAAACTTGGGAACATGCGGTCATCCCAAATCTCTCGACTTCATAGAGCAACTGGAGATTCTCTTGAAGATTCCATTAGAGGCATTGAGGCCGAGAATGCCAAACTGAAGGACCAAGTCAAGGAATTGGAGGAAGCTTGATTCCTATGACATTGCTTGCCAGTCCTCTAGCAATATCCATGCCTATTGTTAGTCCCTAAAGTTGCACTTGACTATGAGAGAGAAATCTAGGGCATCATCAAGTTATTGCAATGGTATTTTTAAGGGTTTCTGAATAGGTTTTTAGAAAATGGTTGAAAGCTCATTCAAGGATTCAAAATAAACACATAACTCAAATGTAAAACAAGAAAATATCCCATTGATTTAGTAAATGGTAGTCACATCAATAGATCAAAAAATAAGATAAATAAAGAAGGAAATATATGAAATTATTTATTGTGAAATAAAGAAGGAAATTATTTATTGTGAAATATCTGAAAAAATAGGCCTCAAAGATAAATTTGAATATCCTAAAATGTGATACATGTGTAAAAAATGAGAGATATTTTTGTTAAGGGGAATGTTCTCAACAAAAACCTCCTTTTGTTTCCAAAAATTCATCTCCATATGTTTTGCAACCTCTCCCAAAATCATTGACTAAAACAGGAAATTATTTATTGTGAAATATCAAAACAATAGGCCTCAAAGATAAATTTGAATCTCCTAAAATGTGATAGTTGTGTAAAAACAGATAGAGGTTTTTGTGAAGGGGAATTTTTCCAACAAAATGGTCTTTTGGTTTCAACGAATTTATCTCCAGTTGTTCTGAAACCTCTCTTGAGGATAAAGACTGAAACAAGTAAAAAACAGAGTATTTCCTGTAGCTTTTCTGGTTGTGCAAAAAGATCATCTATGTCATCATAAACTACATCTGTACCTTTAAACACAGATTCAGATATTGAATTTGATTTTGTGGTTTCTCTTGTCACAGGTCTCCTGGAGTATTGAGCAACGTGTTTTCTCTTTTTTTATCTCTTCCACAAGTTTTCAGATTCTTTCTCAGTCTTGTGCAAAAAATGTGTCTTTGCCTGTTTTTTCGATCTTGTCTTGGAATCTTCTGAATTATCCTCTTAAGAACATGTGTTAGTTTTTTTCTCTGTTTTTTGCCTTTTGCATTTTTCTTACTTGTAGATTTATGTTTCTGCTTGACTGGGGACTAAACTGGGTTCATAGTATAATCTTCATCCTCATCAATTTCCATATTTATATCTGGATTAATAAGTATGGCAATATCTTCATCTGGTTTAAATTTCTTAGCTCAGCTAGTGGTAGCTTCCTCATGCTCTTTACCTATAGGTGAATCTCCAATGGTTTGTTGAGTTTGCAACTTCCTCTTGCTAGACCGAGTTACCCTTGTTGTAGGTGATTATTCTTTAATTAGGAACTCAGTGGCTTTACCAGTCTGTTTCTGTTGGGATGATTTATTCCTTTTGGAATTTTTTGATTTAGCTGACTATAAATCGTTTCTTAAAGATTGGATTAGCCAATCCCAGGGTCTCTAGACTTCATTTAAAGAGGATATTACCAGTGTCTTAATTAAACCCTTGTGAAAGAGACTACCTTTAGTTGTAGCAGGATGAGACTGCACTCTCTTGGACATTTTAGATAAGCTCTTAAGTAGAAAGTAGAGTAAATTAAGATGATAATCGCCATTAATGTGAATTAGCAGTCTGATATGGTAAATATAAACCAATGAAAACCTGCCCTAACACTTGATATACATGTGGATGATCAACAAAGCAATATGCCATTCCTTATTTACCCAGCTATGTGGTATTCCCTTTTTCCAGTTAGGGTTTTATTTTTCTAGGATTAAAAATTCATTCAGAAATTCCATAACCATATTCTCCTTCTTCCACCACCTTTCCCCGCCAACTAGAAATCTACAGGATTTAGCAATTGAATGTTCAGTCACTAGCATCAGTAATTTTCCAACTATAGCTTCAAAGCCATCAAAATTATGTGCGAAAAACATTGAAATTTGTTCATCGTGCCCCTGGAGGGTTGTGAAAAAGTCAAACCAACCCACATCTTTAAAACTCTATGCCATTTGAGGGTATTCTTTGAGTAATTTCGTGCCCTTGGGTTCCAGACTGATAATTTGGCCGCTCTTCTTTGGTCCCATGCTGTTGATATAGTCCTGTAAACAGATCTACGAGGATTGGTAATTTGAATTCTTATTTCCCGTGGGCTGTTAAGAACTAAGAATCACTTGTTCCTTCAATTTGATCTATGCACAAAATAGTTGACACACTAAAATAGAAGGTGATGGTTATGTTAATGATATTCAAACATGTTTGATTTGATGCAGGTATGGTAGGTACAACCCAATCCCTCATATGTAGTTGTTATAAAAAAAATAGCAACCCGAAATAGATCATAAAGAAATACACAAATCTTCTAATCATGATTTGAAAAGTTGGGACACAATCTAGGCAGGATGGCACATACAAAACCATGATTATTCCCGACGCTGTGGGAATAACACTTTTTCTGGCTTGGCAAAAATTGAAAATTCAAATAATGAAACGACAAGTGATGCAACAAAATATTATCATATCAAATCCTAATCTTTAAAATCACTAAAAATCATTTAAAATTGCAATAAAAATTGAAAATTAATCTTCCGAGCCAAGAGGTAAAAACAGAGTTTTTGATAGAAAATCTTGCAAAAGGAGAGAGCAGGGACTAGGGATACTCACTCAATCAAAAACAAGGTTAGAGACTAATACTGGCTCCTTCTGGGGGTAAAGTTTCATTATGAAGCTTTAAGAACTATTGACCAATGCCTTCATATCCTTCTAATTCTCTTTATTTCCCTGTTTTGTCATCCTTTATTGAAAACCACAAACTGTAAAGAAACAATTCCATTGGGTATATGGAGTCCTTATTTGAGCTAAAAAATAACAACCACAAAACTGCAAGTAGTCTTTCCATTGGGCTATGGAGTCCTTATTATTTCATACTGAAAACTTGACACTACTCTCATATTGTAAATTGATCTTCAAACTGAAACCAAAATGCTCAAAAATAAATCTTATTTATGTACAACACCTACACAACTAACCAATCAGTTCCTTTATCAGGTCACATCAAACTTCCAATGCAGCCATGAAAGCATTTGAACGACAAGATGGTCTTCTTCCTTGGAAGTAAATAAGAAAATGTATAAACATTGAGATGTTTGTAGTAAAAAATGAATGGGCAGCCCATACTTACAGCTGCAATTTGCTTTAATTCTGAATGTTGCAAAATTTTGAACCTATGGAAACACTCGCTCCATGTAGACAGCTATTGGATCATATATAATATGAAAAAATTCCAGCTGATGAAAAAACCCAAACTACTCCCCTAACATTTTTGTTGTATTTGGGAGACCATAATCCACTTGATTTCCTTGAAACAACACATGAACATCACTTATTTTATTATAGTGAACAACAACATCTTGGGTAGGTTGATTTCTTTCATCTATTTCTCCAACATCGGATTCATACTCATCAAAAACAGGCTCATTGTTGCACAGATCAATGATTGCTGATGTGAAATTCTACTCTTCTCCATTTTCATATTCATCATATACAGGTTGACTATAAAAAATTTCTGAATTTTGAAATTCACAAAATTTTGTTTCATTATGCTCTTCAAAGAAAGAACACAAATGAACAACCTGGTCTTTTGGAACAAAAATTTCATTATGAAAATCCAATAAATTTTTTGTCATACTATCCATGACACTATCATCAGCAACATCTTGAAAAACTTCTCCTTGAAAAGAAGAATGAGAGAAAGTTTCATGAATGATCAAATCTTATTCATCATGAAAGGATGGAGACTTTTGATTGATTTCAACTGGCAATGATAAAAAAAATTGTTCATCATTAATATAATCTTCAAGAATTTCCTCACTAAAATATTGGCCTTCACAAATATTTCCAGTAGCAAATCTTCATGAAGAGACCCATTTGAATGGCCATCAAAACTGTTAGGAGCATTATGAGAACATTCCAAACTATCCTCACTAATCTCATCACTAAATCCCTGCTGAAAAAAATAAAAATCTAAGAGGTTTAAATTGCTCACAAAAATCATTCAAGAGGCATTCGACAGGATAAGTCCTCTTACAAAATGAATGAAAAGTAGCATGGAAATCATTTAATTATGAAACACTGGAAACAGGAAGAGATCAGCACCATTGTCTCGTCTCTCTTTCCAAGGAGAACATAAACATCTTCAACAATACATCTTCATGATGAATATCAATCTGATCCATGTATTGATGAAAATCAATCAATTGTTGTGCAAGATGATCATGATCATCTCCTCTGAACCTCGGAAGGTAGTCTCCCCATTCATGCATAGTAGGCACAACATTTGGAAAGCCATGAATACCAGAGAAATCAAATGGAGCAAACCTACGAGCCAAAATGGATTCCATAGCCTTTGACATCTCGGATCAGTGGAGTTGCCAATGGATTCTTCTTTCATGCAGTCTCCAGGTGAATGATACAGTCATAAAAAATGTCCAACTCTTATTCACCATCAAGATCTATAATTGATAGTTTTCATTCTCCTAAGGATAAATTCTCCATTCCTCCATCCCCGACAATGGCACCAAAATATGTTAGTCCCTAAATTTTCACTTGACTGTGAGAGGGAAAGCTAGGGCATCATCAGGTTATTGCAATGGTATTTTTAAGGGTTTTTTGAATAGGTTTTTAGAAAATGGGTGAAAGTTGGTTCAAGGATTCAAAATAAACACATAACTCAAATGTAAAACAAGAAAACATCCCACTAATTTAGTAAATGGTAGTCACATCAATAGATAAAAAAATAAGTTCAATAAAGAAGGAAATATATGAGAGTATTCAATTTGTAGACCCCATATAGATTTCTTATTTAAAAATATCATTGAGAAACAAGAACATGTACTTGAAGGAAAACTTAATAATAAACAAAAACAACAAAGTTTTCACTATGTTACTTAAGATCAATAAATCAAATGCATTGCAATAGAATAAATGGCTTGTCAACTGTTGTCCATGAGATTTTTTAAGAAAATAAATCTGCTAAATTATTGAAAAATAGGGTCCAACAATCTCTTCGTATATCCCAAATGGTGATATCTGTGTAAAACCCAAGAGAGGTTTTTGTGAAGGGTCTAGTTCCCAAAAAAAGCCTCTTTTGGTTTCCAAAAATTCATCTCCATTTGTTCTGCAACCTCGCCCAAAATTAGTGACTAAAACAGGAAATTATTTACTATGAAATCTCTAGAAAATAGGCCTCAAAGATAAATTTGAATCTATTAAAATGTGATAGTTGTGTAAAAACCAAGAGAGGTTTTTCTAAAGGGGAATGTTCCCAACAAAAATGTCTTTTGGTTTCAACGAATTCATCTTCAGTTGTTCTGAAACCTCTCTTGAGGATAAAGACTAAAACAAGTAAAACATAGTATTTCCTGTAGCTTTTTTGGTTCTGCAAAAAGATCATCTATGTCATCATAAACTACATCTATACCTTTAAACACAGATTCAGATATTGAATTTGATTTTTTGGTTTCTCTTTTCACAGGTCTCCTGGAGTATTGAGCAACATGTTTTCTCTTTTCTTGTATCTTCCTCGAGTTTTCAAATTCTTTCTCAGTCTTGTAAAAAGAAGGTGTCTTTGCCTGTTTTTTCGATCCCTGTCTTGGAATCTTCTGAATTATCCTCTATAATTATGAGATTCTCCTTGGGCACTTAGGCACATGTGTTATCTTTTTGCTTTTTTTTTTTCCTTTTGCATTTTTCTTACTTGTAGATTTTTGTTTCTACTTGACTGGGGACTAAACTGGGTTCATAGTATAATCCTCATCCTCATCAATTTCCATTTTTATCTCTGGATTAATAAATATGTCAATATCTTCATCTGGTTTAAATTTCTTACCTCGGATAGTGGTAGCTTCCTCATGCTCTTTACCTATAGGAAAATTTCCAATGGTTTGTTGAGTTCACAACTTCCTCTTGCTAGCCCGAGTTACTCTTGTTGCAGGTGATTCTTCTTTAATTAGGAACTCGGTGGCTTTACCAGTCTATTTCTGTTGGGCTGATTTATTCCTTTTGGAATTTTTTGATTTAGTTGATTGTAAATCATTTCTTAAAGACTGGATTAGCCAATCCCAAGGTCTCTGGACTTCATTTAAAGAGGAGATTACCAGTGTCTTAATTAAACCCTGGTGAAAGAGACTACCTTTAGCTATAGTAGGATGAGACTGCACTCTCTTGGACATTTTAGATAAACTCTTAAGTAGAAAGTAGGGTAAATTAAGAGGATAATCACCATTAATGTGAATTAGCAGTATGATATGGTAAAGATAAACCAATGAAAACCTTCCCTCACACGTGATATACTTGTGGATGATCAATAAAGCAGTATGCCATTCCTTCTTTACCCAGCTATGTGGTATTCCCTTTTCCAGTTAGGATTTTGTTTTTCTGGGATTAAAAATTGATTCACAAAATCCATAACCATGTTCTACTTCTTCCACCACCTTTCCCCACCAACTGGCAATCTACAGGCTTTAGACATTGAATGTTCAGTCACCAGCATCAGTAATTTTCCAACTATAGCTTCAAAGCCATCAAAATTATGTGCGAAAACCATTGAAATATGTTCATCGTGCCTCTAGAAGGTTGTGAAAAAGTCAAACCAACCCACATCTTTAAACCTTTGTGCCATTTGAGGGTATGCTTCGAGTAATTTTGTTCCCTCAAGTTCCAATCTGATAATCTGGTCGCTCTTCTTTGGTGTCATGTTGATGATATGGTCCTGTAAAAAGATCTGTGAGGATTGGTGATTTGAATTCTCAGCTCTTGTGGGTTGTTAATAACTAAGAATCACTTCTTCCTTCAATTTGATCTCTGCACAAAATAGCCAACACACTAAAATAGAAGGTGATGGTAATGATAATGATATTCAAACATGTTTGATTTGATGCAAGTATGGCAGGTACAACTCAATCCCTCATATATAGTTGTTATAAAAAAAAATAGCAACCCAAAATAGATCATAAAGAAGTAGGCAGATCTTCTAATCATGATTTGAAAATTTAGGACACGATCTGGGCAGGATGGCACATGAAAAACCATGATTATTCCCAACACTACGGGAATAGCGTTATTTCTGCAGTGCTTTTTTTGACTTGGCAAAATTTGAAAATTAAAATAATGAAATGACAAGTGATGTGACAAAATATTATCATATCAAATCCTAATCTTTAAAAAAAATTAAAAATCATTTAAAAATGCAATAAAAAATGAAAAATAATCTTCCAAACCAAGAGGTAAAAATAGATTTTTTGATATAAAATCATGAAAAAGGGGAGGACCTGGACTAGGGATACTCACTCAATCAAAAAAAAGGTTAGATACTAACACTTGCCACCCCTACAGCCAAGTTAAAAGGATCATTCAGCCTCCTCGCATCATGTAGATGATATGTAGAGAAGAATATCAAGAAAAGAATGGAACTGAATACTGAGGCATGGGAAACATCATAAAGTATGGCTTCCCCTGGAACAAGGGCACATAGTTTGCACGAACATTTGCATTCGGATTTAAAAAATGAAGAACATTTCTATTTAGACACGGACATCCCTTTTGGCACCCATGTCAACAACATGACAGAAACAAGAAGAAGACAAGAAGATATTCCCTCCAAAAATCGGACCACTCAATTAAATGCATGCTGGAAAGAGAAATTGAAGAACCTGCATCTCATTGTCCAATCATGTGAACAAGCCATATCAAAGAAAGAAAAATTATTCAGAACACTGACCGAAATAGACTTAGCCAGAAGGACCAACGAGGTCCAAGACCCCAACTTAATCGCCAACTCCTTGCCCTTAACTAAGCAAGCCTTCTATAAACAAGTTGATATTTTTAAGGGGTTGTCTTTAGAAAAGTTTTACAGCATCCTTGAGTATGGTGAAGATGATGTGGACAATTGGTTAGTCGACTATTCAGTACAAAATGAAGAAATTGATCAGGCTCTGCGTAATATTTCTATCGATATAAGGGAATTAGAAAAGGAAATTTTCAACATACAAATCCAGAATGAGATCAACGTGGCTTCCTTGAGAAGCTACATTGAAGAATGGGTCCAAAGGGCAATGGAGCAAGTCATCGACGAAAGGAAACAGGCAGTTGTAATGATTCCAGTAGTCATCGACGACAGCAATAAAAAGGCATCAGCAAGCAAATAGAAAAAGGGGTGATATGTATCATCACTATAAGTCTATATTGATCACATCCTTCTTTGTTTATCAATCCAGTTATTCCACCTTTTTAAATAGAAATGTCTAGCCAAATATTGATACCTTCCAATTTCTTCTTTCCAGTTATTGCTCTCTACCGTTGCCCACTTCTTCTTTCCACAAGCTTATTTATTGTACATATTTCTCTTATGATCCACGAGAGCCACAATCCCAGTCTATATGACAAACACATTTAAATTTCCAGTCTAAATTTATGTGCTCGGAATTTTTTATCTTCAACTATGTTTAATGTCAAGAAATTGTGTTTATTTAATTTGAATGTAACTTTATATGTGTCTTATGTGGTTTAACTTTTTCTCATGCATATCTTTTTCTCCTTCTATGCATATAACTTTATTTGTACTGGCACATATAGAGACACACAAGCCAGATGATCTATGAAAATTGTACTTAACTCTAACTAGTTGGAAGTATATGGAAATCATTATGAATGAATTTCATAAATACATTGAAGAGATAAAACATGAAAGGTAGGAATGGAAATTTGGAACATAGCAAGTCACACTACTGGTAAGAACAGAAATTTTGAACATAGCAAGATGGATTATATAGTTTCAAAAACTAAATGGGGCTCTAGAGGCCACGTGTCATTTCCTGTATGGATACCACATGTGCTTCATGTGTCTTGACACGCCTCCGTTGTAGTTTCCATCTGCCTCCACTACTTTTTCCCCATCCCTGTGCATTTATTCCCAATTCAACCTGACAGGGACTACGCTGTCATGCAACACTTGTTTTAAAATGTTACATAGACATACACATGTATCAAACATTTGAACATAAAAGACACCATATATATTTGTGCGATTTGACTTAACTATCTATTTGAGAATGTTGCACAACATATTTTTTAATCAAACATTTAACCATAGAAGCCACCATATTTGTGTGGTTTGACTTAGGGGAAAACAGATCACTAAGGTTTCAATGTTCATACATGGAATAAAAGTGCCTATCCATAAATTGCATACCAAGGAAAATGTAAACTTATTTTCTAAATGTAAGACACAAATTGCACTTTGTGTGAAATTGACATGAACTTTGTAAGTTCATAATATACATGTGATTCTCATTGAAGAGCACTTGAATTTGTAGTAATTTTGCTTGATATTTTGTGTTTCAATCCTTTAATTTCTAAAGAATTCATACTAACATAATGTTTCAAGGTTTCATACCAAGAAGTAAAATTGAGGCAAGGTTTCATACTAACTTATAGTGTTTCAATGTTGAAAAAACAATGACAACA
>ML805562.1:312056-322164 GCA_009831015.1 Picea engelmannii
GGTCCCATTACGGGTCTGTCAATGTTTGTTTAACGAGTCCAGAGATAGTAAACTTGAAGGTTTTTCAAGATTATAGAGTTTGGAAAAACACTTAAAAGAGAAATCTCTCAGTTCCTTTTTCGTACGATAGTCCAACGAGACCGAAAAAGGGTTAAACTATCGCTCGAAGGACGCATACTTCAAATACTTTAACGAGCGTGAAAATAGCAAGATCGCTCGGCAATCTTTTCATGTTTAGAGAGTCTGAAAAGAGCTTAAAGATAACTCCAGGGGGGTTCCTTTTTTGTGTAACCGCAGCGAGCCCGAAAAAGTGATAAAACGATGCTCGGTCAAGTTCTTATGTTTTTCACAAGCGCAAGAACGGACAAAAGGCACTCGAGGTTTTAGGCCAAAACCATTAAAAACAATCAAAATCACACCACACCAGGTAAAAATTTTGTCCATAATCATCCATGTTTTACACCTGCCAATCATTTCACTCATTTTCACATTAGTGCTTAGGGTTAAATAATGAATAAACATAAAAAACCCACTTTTGACATAGTAAAAAGTAATTAAAATGAATCTATAACAAATTTTACCATATCATTTTACCCTTTTACCATTTGAGTTCAAAAACCCTCATTTTACCCTCTACCTTCGGCGTCAATTTCCGGGAGCTACGGGTGATCATTTGGCGAGCCGTCAGCAGCATTTTGGTAAGTTCTCAATCCCTTATCTTTTCATGGTTCAAAATTATATTTTCATTGGTTAAAAGTCAAGTTTTAAGTCAATTTGTTGAACCCTATGCGCGTGGAAGCATTCTCGCAGGTGGCCCATACGGGACCTACGAGAATGACCCATTCTCGCAGGTGGGCCTTAAGGCGCCTGTGAGAAGTTCGCACTGCGCATAGTAGGCCACCTAAGAACAGTGCAAAATCCAAAAATTTGTTTAACGTTTAGCCAAAAGAAAAAGTTTATCTTATTAATAAGATTATTAACCATGTTTATATGTTGCTTATGCAGGTTACTAGCCACAATCATAGTGTTAGAGTGGCGGGAACGAGAGCACGAGGAGGACAATGCCAATGTCGAAAACCATCCTCCCACCATAGCTTCACTAAGAGACTGCGGTCTCTTAAAGTATTTATGTATCCCGGGCATGAGAGCCCAAGTGCGATTATTGGAATACCTAGTCCAAATGTGGGATCCGGACCAACAAGTCTTCATCGTGGGAGCTCATACTTTGACTATTGACATCGAGGACATCTATTTCTTGACTGGACTATCCAGGCATGGGTCCTATGTCAGTTTGACCGGCAGCAGAGCAGGGGGTTTAAAAATGAGTGAGTATTGCAACCAGTACTACGTGCCTGAGGCTGAGCGAAAGAAAGGGAAAGTGGCAATTTGGGGAGTGACTGATTTGACTCTCCGCACCATTCTTTTTACCATTGCTCAGATGGCGGGAAGTGTTGCTCCACATATGGCTCTACAAAGCTATTTTCAGTACGCCATCGAGTGTACTGAGCCCCGGGTATTTAACTGGGCTGACGCAATATTACGCAATGTCAAGAAACAGTTGACTAAGTGTAGGCATGGAAATTTGAAACAGTTTGGTTATGGATCATTGTTAGTGTCCTTCTTCCTGGAGAGAGTCCCTGTGTTTCATCTACAAGCCGAGTGGAATCTTCCTGGTCCCAGAGATCCAAGGATGTTACGGTGGTGTCGGCTCATGGCCCGACATGTGGCGGGTCCTATTGTCAAATATGACAATGTTTTCTTCGACTGGTTGCAGAACCAGATGCTGATGGTGGATGACTACGCATATGTCGGGCTGGACTTCATAGGAGACCCGGATCTTGCACTTCCTGAAGACGCACAGTGGGGAGACCTCGGTAAGAAGTACACAAATTTTTTGAGTTTTTAAATGTTTTTAGATTTTTAACCATATTTAAATGTTTTTGTTTTATAGATTTACCCGAAGACTAACCCCAAATACTTGTTGATAACACAGACATTGGACCATACAGACCTGCTGGCAGTTCTCCTATCCAGCGATGAGGAGAGGCAGCAGTAGCAGTTCCACAGTACGCCGAGGATTATCTGACGGTGGAGCAGAACTTAGAGGGTCTGATGGCAGACGTTCCAGATATGACTCTGGAGGAGATTCCATGACGCGATCAGCGTCACACTGTGGGAGTCTCTGCCTCTATGGGTCGACTGCTCCGCAGAGTTGCTAGGACATTAGTGTTTTATCGTGAACATCATCCGTGATGTCATTACGTAGAAGCTATGGGCTTCGATTTTTGATATTTTGGTCTTCGGACAAACATTTTGTAAAAACAAACTTTGATCATTATATATATATATATATATATACATGGCTTCTACCGGCTTACTTTACATTGTGTACATTTTAATGTGTTTGATTTATAAATGATTTAAATGCCTGTCCAATACGTAATTAGCTAAAGCATCTGTCAATGTATTAAGACATCTAGGAATGTGTTGATATTCAATATGATCAAAATACCGTTCCAAGAGGCGAATCCGCAAATATACCCTTAATAGAGTAGGACTTCAAATAGAATATACATTACTGAGTTGTAGTACTACTAGCTGCGAGTCAAGTCGGACAACCAAATGACGAATTCCGAGAGAGATAGCATCAACCAGTAATTCAACAACGATGCTATACTCTGCGATGTTGTTGGTTGCTCGGCCAAGACATACACCTCGTAAAGATATAAGCTCGTTTGTTGGGGCATAGATTGCCCATGCAGCAAAAGCTAGGTTCCGAGTACTACGGCTAGCACCGTCGGTGAAGCCAATATAAGGTAGCGAATACTCCGACATCTGGAAATCAAACACCACATCACGTAAGGGCAGAGACCAGATAACGTCAAAAGCAAAACTAAAGTAACACACACACACAGTATGATACATAAAATACAAGTATTCATGCATAAATAACTCATGCATAGTACTTCTTCAAGTACAACCCATTCCTGGGTTCACTCAAAGGTACACCATCATAATCTCATACGCTCCTTTTTCCAAAACTTTGCTAACAATATAAGGACCACGCCACATAGGTTCAAATTTCCCAGCTCCTAGGACATCTTTATCTTGTTCATATAGAAGAACAAGATCTCCTTCAGAGAAGACACGAGGTTTGACATGCTTGTCATATTGTGCCTTAACGCGTTTCTTTTGGGCTTCTATTACTAATGTGGCATCACGGCGAGTCTCGTCTAATCGCATCAGATACAACAGACGTTCCTCTTCGGTAGAAGTATTAGGTAAGAGCTCTACAGCTAGCTTCAAAGAAGGTATTTCACATTCTATTGGCAGAATGGCTTCCATGCCATAAACTAATCGAAAAGGCGTAAATCCCGTAGCAGATTTAACAGATGTTCGATATGCCCACGATGCTGAAAACAACATCGTGTGTCAATTGGTTTTATGTATTCCTATCATCCGTCGAATCATAGTTATAAGAACTTTATTGATTGCTTCAACCTGACCATTAGCCTGTGGATAATAGGGTGTTGAGCTATCATGACGAAGGCCCAACTTCTCTGTAAGTTCAGACATCATATAATTCCTAAAATGACTACCGTGATCGGTAACGATAGCCTGAGGAACACCAAAACGAGTAATGACATGGTTGAAAAGAAATAACACTGCAGTCTTCCCAGTATTATCGAATGTCGGCATCGCCTCGGCCCACTTAGTAAAATAATCAACAGCTACAATAATATAACCATGCCCCCCGGCCGAGTGAGGGTGACATGTCATAAAATCAATGCCCCATTTTGCAAAAGGACCTACTGAGACTACAGGGTGTAGGGGAGCAGGATGCGACCGAATCTTCTGATTATAGGTCGGGCAGGCATGACACTTCTTAACAGCAGTAATGTAGTCATTGAACAAAGAAGGCCAAAGGTATCCCACACGTAAGATCTTCTGGGCAGTAGCATACCCAGACATATGACCACCACATGCCCCTGAATGGCAGTCATTCAAAGCTTTCTCAGCTTCTTCAAAAGTCAAACAACGTCGAAAGACAAAGTCAATGCCTCGTTGGTAAAGAGTATCGCCGAGGATAATATAATGACGTGCTTGATAACGGACACGACGTCGTTCGGCACTAGACAAAGCAGGCCGGAAAGTTTGAGTTTGGAGATATATAATGATATCTCCGTACCAACTATCGTTGGTACTAATAAGGAAAAGTGATTCATCAGGTAACGAATCAACTGCTACTTTTTCCGTGGCAGTGTGGGGAAAATCCCAAATTAACTCAGCGAAAACTAAGGATTTCTTCGACGTGGCTCGATCGAATTCCAAATCGAACTCCTGGAGAATGATAATCCACTTGGAGTATTGTCTCCCCAACAATTGACGTGTCAATATATGTTGCAAGGGGTTATAATGTGAAATCACTGTAGTCTTCCTGGAGAGAATATAATGACGAAAACGTTGAACTGCTTGAACAGTAGCCAAATCCAGTTTCTCGACATGTTGGTACTTGATTTCCGTGGATGATAAACTTCTACTCAAGTAATAGATAACATGTTCATCGTGGTTATCATCCTCTTGAACGAGGACCATGCCGATAGTATACTCAGAAGCAGCTAGATAAAGAAATTAATCCCGACTATAGTCAGGAGGGAAAAGAAGAGGGGTTTTCGTGAGGGACAACTTTAAAGCTTCAAAAGCGTTGTCAGCAACCTTATCCCAGACAAACTCTAAACGTTTCTTTAGAAGACGTGTAAAACCCCGAGTAATCTCAGCGTAATTAGGGATGAAGCAACGAAGAAAGTTTTCTTTCCCCTGCAAACTTTGTAACTAGCACAGTGAAGAAGGAGGAGGGAGATTCAGAATCGCCTCGACCTTAATAGGATCTACCCGGATCCCTTGACGTGAAACAATGAAACCGAGAAGACGGCCGGACTCTACGCAAAAAACGCACTTATGAGGGTTTAGACGAATGCGATAGAACCGACAACGAATGAAAATTGCTCAGAGATGTTTAGGGTGATCGACTCGACGTAAAGAATGAGCTGGCAAATCATCCAAATAAGGTTGAATGATATGCTTTATATCGTGAAACGCATAAGACATAGCACGCTGAAACGTAGCACCTGCGTTCTTAACACCGAAGGGGAGTTTCCTATAGGTGAAAGTACCCCAAGGACAAATAAAAGAAGTTTTATGCTGGTCCTCAGGAGCAATGTTAATTTGATTATAGCCGGAGAATCCATCCATAAGAGAAAATATTTCGCTGTCGGCACAGTCATCGACGATCTGGTCGACGAAAGGGGTTGGGAAGTTGTCCTTTGGATAGGCTTTGTTAATATCCCGATAATCAACACAAACACGTATACTACCATCTTTCTTATCAATCGGTACGGGGTTAGAAACCCATTCTGTCAGAGCAACGGGATAAATAAAACCGGCTTTGAGAAGTTTTTCAACTTCAAGTTTGATAGCTGCCGCTTTACGTGGATGGACAGGACAGAGGTGCTGCCGGACTGGTTTAGCTCCGGGGTATGTTTTTATCTCATGCACGACAATAGCAGGGTCGATACCTAGCATCTCTTCATAACTCCATGCAAATACATCACGAAATTCCTTGAACGAAGCAGTATAGGTGACAATTTCCTCTGGAGAACACGAAGCTCCAATATGAACATTTTCAACTATCCCAGGTTTAACCGAAATATCAATGGGTATCGTGGGAGAAATATTGTTGAGGTTCCCTTCCGCAAACACATCATGTGTAGATCCAGGAACAGTCGTTATGACAACAACGATCGACGGAGTCGAAATCTGCTGATAATTCTCGAGAGTGTGTTGTTCCAGAAACAGTATGGAACGATGATGCCCATCGTCCCGCGGTGTATCGGCCATGACGGACATAATCATCTCGTCAGTGGGAAAGATAACATGAAAAGGATCAGGAGACAACTCCTCCGGAGAGGGTGTAGAAGGTGTTGCCGATTGAATCACGTGATAAGCAGACTCAATCGGACTTAACGGCATAACGGCGTCGAAACGAGGATGATCTCCTGGATCAGGGACTATCCAAGGGTCAAAAGACATCGGAAGCTCAAGAGGGACGGTGGAGATCATATTAATCGAAGCAAATGACGGGCGTAGAATATCGGGTGGTGGTGGTATGGGAAAAGTACCCATTAACGAAGAGTCTTTTAAGAGACCGACTCCAACATTCTCGTAACCCAGTGGGGTTTTAGCTATAAACGGCACATTTTCGGTGCGAGTATCAGAATTAAAGAAGGCAAGTTGATCAACCGTAATGATCTTTCCTTGATGGGGAAAATGGACTACACAGAACAATGTTGACACAACAGCTCACATGGAATCTACCCAGCTACAACCAAGAAGAAGATTATAATCTAGGGGAGCATCGAAAACTTCCACTTCAACTTGGACGGTCTTACCTTCGAGAGTAACCGGCAACGATGGAAGAACACCGTAAGGCTTAAAACCCGAGCCATTGAAGGCTTTCAAAGTATTTTGTGATTCAGTTAACGGAGAAGAGCCAATGGCTTTCCAACAAGTAAAAGATATTACACACGTAGAGGCACCCTCATCAATAACAGTTCGGCAGATGTTCTTGTCGGAGACAATAACTTGTATCTGAAAAGCAAGTTGTGGGGGTAACCTTGGAACATGGTCTTCCAAGTCAAAGACTATCAAATTCGTATCTGTAGGATCAATTCCACCTATGGCTTTCAACAGAGCCCTTCCTTGCGGAGGACAAGACTGAAGGACTTCAAGGGCAGACATCGTTGAAGGTGCTTGGGCCAGATCTTCGACAATGCTATAGTTCTAGGCCGCACGAGCATGAGGATTGAATGTTGACTTCTTAATGACACCTTTCGGAGGTCGTAGGACTGTATCAAGGCTTGGTCTTTCGAGATGAAGAGGACCGTTCATAGGTGGATTCGGCGGAGAGGGTTGTACCAAATCGGGAGGTAAATCGTCAACCTTCTCCTTAGATGGAGAATAGTCTTTGGCTCTAGTTGCGATGGCAACGTCATTGTTCTTAGAATCACCGGTGCACATCAAAACATATGATGTCGTAGACGTAGAAGGTTGGTCATGAATGAACAAAGAAGCATGTTGCTGAGACGGGAAGGGTTGAGATAAGACTGTCGGCGTAGAGGGTTTGGGTGCTCCTTGAACAAACTTATTAACCTCGGCGTGTCTAGGACAATCCTTCGTGTAGTGATCGTCACCACAGATAAGGCAAGGGTAGCGTGGTTTGCGCTTATCCCGATCTTCAACAGGAGGGGTTTTAGTTTGCTCATTTTGATTATTATTTTTACTCTCCTTATTCTTGCCCCTCCCTTTCTTTGATTTATTTTTACCGGTCGGCGTAGATTGAACAGCGTTCACTTCAGAAGTTTTACTGGCGGGAGGAGCAGGAGACGGAGCACTTTTGACATTAGAAGAATTGGATTTAGGGGTTGTAGTTGAAACGGAATGTGAGTGGGTATGAGCAGTACCAATCACACCATCAGTTGCATGCGAGGCAGCTAGAGCAGTTGAAGTGCTGGAAGTACCAGGACGAGGTAGTTCAGGTAACAGGTTGTAAAGTGTTCCCGTTTGTGAGTAAATGAGATCTAGATACTGAGCGCGACTTATAGCCTGCTCCTCTGTAACAACACCACCCATAGCAATGTCTTTACCAATTTCGTTCACGAAATATTTCATAAACCATTCTGCCAGTAACTGGTCCGGGAGTTCAAGTTTGATGAGACGTCGTCTCCTTCTCCACTCATGTATATGGTCTGAGATGTGAGTACCTTTATTTTGTTTAAAAGAAGTCAAGATCTCAGTGTCAGTATCATAACGGATCGGTAACTGGTAATGTGTGAGAAAAGCCATGGCTAGGGTGTGGAAATCAGAAAAGAAACCTCGGGGAAATTCAATGTACCACTTCGCAGCCGAACCGGTAAGGGTTCGTTGAAAAAGACATAGATGAATGGAGTCATCCATCAGTGAATTGGACGAACACCATAAATGAAAAGTCATGACATGATTATTTGGATCCTCTCCCAGCTTGCCATCGAACTTCGAGATATCCGATGGAAGTTTAGCAGGGATAGCAGGCCATTGAGGAGAGTGACGAATAGGATCATTTAGAATCCTAGACAAATCTGGCAAATCCAAAGTAGCAAGGAAAGGCAACTGTCGGTTTACTTGCGGGAACTGATGGCTTTGGGGTGGAAGTCATGTTGGCAAACCAGTAGGACCATAAGCAGACTGTCCATAGAGGGAAGGCCCTGGCTGACTCTGTGGTGGACGGATAGGATAGTAACCCCAAGGATTGTAACTTTGAGTCTGAGTAGGGACCTGGGGTTGAGTAGTCTGACCCGAACCCCAAATAGGATTGGTTACACCCGGATAAGGTTGACCCACTGTAGGGATAGTTTGCTGCCCCCCATCATTTTGAGGAAAGTTCTGTAGAAGTTGATTCCAATACTGGGCCAATTCAGGGGGTATATTTTGTCCAAAAGGTGAGGTTGGTCCCCCTACTGTAGGTACAGTTCCACCCGGAAGTTGCGTGCCAACCGTGGGTTGCATAGTGACTGTGTTGTGTCCGAGAAAAGGAAAAGGAATTGTACCACCCTGTCCACCGACAGGAATCTATGGGTTTGGTGCAACAGTTGGGATAGTGCCACTAGGATTAGGATTACCAGAAGGAAACTGAGGGAGCATCGGGATGAAACCGGGAATAGGATGCCCAGGAAAAGGAGGACCACCTGGAGAACCCGCTGGGGTTTGTGGAGGTGTTGGATTGGCAGCATTCAACAACGCATTCAGCGCGTGGTAATCGGGTGGTAATGTCGGAATGACATCAGGAATTCGCTGGGTATTGACAGGAGCCAGAGTAGCTGCAGTAATTTCGGTTTGGACACTCGTAGTATTTGCGAGATGGGCCATCTCAGGATGGAGAACAAAACGATAAGTAGTAGTCTCGGGTGCAGTTTCTGTCTCAGAAGACACGGAAGGGTTAATTTCGTAGACAGGGGGTGACTCAGTACCAAAAAGGGCTCATCGGAGATCACCCGACCAAAAAGGATCTTGGCCTACTACACCATGAGAAGGCCCAACAGTTGATTCAGAAGAAGTAACAATGGTTTCTTCAGAAGGATTTACCCGTCCAATAGGTCGTTCACCACGACGAACGCGATAGTCCTCTATAGTATTGGTAATTCGAAAATCTCCTAGAGAATCAGTGCGTTCTACCTGGGGAAGTGGTGTAGAAACGTCTTGGATTTCACTTATGTCCACGTGTGGTGGAGTAACAACCGGGACTTCACTCTGACGAGGAGATCCTTCAGGGGTACCCTCAGGTGTTGCCGTATGCAAGGGTTGTGAAACGTCCGGATGTTCCGGGGATAAACCTTGCATCCTACGTGAATGTCGTGGGGGAGCAATTGTAAACAAATGACAAGTTCCGCGAAGGAAATCCTAGGTCAACTCCGAGAAACAACACGCACTAGTAAAGAAAAATCTAGGAAGCAATCACCAAGCAAACAATACCTTCTAATTTCGAAGCCACTAGTTGGTGAAGAAATCCAACGTCGCAACAACGAGACGAGAAGGGGCGGGGCTAAAGTGGAAAAGTTACGTTGACGAACTGCTTAACAGACTTACGCCCTGGTGCAAGCTCCCACACATAATCGTGGGTATACCCTCCAAGGAGCTCGAGTGAGTTTGATCAACGTCGATTCCAGGTACCGTGAAGACTTTCCCCTCCACAGTCACCTTGGGTAAGAACCTAGAGAGATGGGCCACTAAGGTCACCACAAAAAACAGTACAGCCTGGGGGAACAGTCGTCAGTTTGATCCACATGCAAGGGCAGGGTATCTAGCCCGAAACCAACTCAAAGGCTTCCACTCATAATTGTGGGTATACCTCGGAGTGATCCCCGTAATACATACAATCTCTACACCGATGTCAACAAAGCAGGGTTAGTAACTCTGCCAACACCAATGTGACCTAGTGCTTGACCCTTGTGTTAGAAGGGCGTCCCAGGACAATATGTTGCAAATGGAATTTAACACTCCCTAACTCAAGATTCTA
>ML805562.1:350473-361173 GCA_009831015.1 Picea engelmannii
TTATAGTTTAATAATGGAACTGCCCCATAGTCAACCTTATCGTTCACCCTTATGTATCATATTTATATAAGTTATCCTAAGTCTTATTTCATTAAGACCCAATATTTGATAACCTATAAAATATAATTGTTATTACTAAGTGGCGATCTCTATATATGTTCATTGATTCTTGGATTCATGATATGTATGAGGTCGCTCGATGATTTGGTTGTTGGCTATAGCCCTCTCCTTATGGCTATAGGTTTACTATTGGTTCCACCGTGTTCTTATACTTATGATCCTTGATTGATTTCATACTATATGTTTTTTAATATTGTTTTATGGTAGCTCTCATACATAAACATGAGATTCATATTTTAAGTAGGTTACATTATTTATAAATCAACATATTTTGAAATGAGTTATCATTGTAAGCCAGCCATATGTGTTACACATGTCCTTCGACAAGACGGCTCAGACTGGAGGATTTATTTGGGTGTTTTACGAGGTTTAAACTCGTGTTATGGTACCTATTTTAAATTAAAACTTCGCCAATTTTTCCTTGTTAACTAGTGCCCTTTGTGGATCATTTATCATGCAATGGTATTGCATGTGCCACATCTTGATGTTGTCATCTCGAGGAGGATTATTTAGCTGCTGTCCTAAAATATGTATATGTGTAGGTTTGTTATGCCTCTAGGCATTAGGTTTTCTTGTTGGATTATTTAGTTGTCCAATCTCTCCCTTAATTAGCTCATTTCACATTCTTCACTTATTTCCATCGAATTTTTGTTCTTCCTGAGAGGTTTTCCCTTTTACGAGTTAAAGAGTGCAGGTCTGGCTACCCCATTCTCATTTCCGTTTCCTCGGGAATTTATTAGGTAAACGCTTTGGGCATTCGTAGCTTTCTAGGAGTTGTTGTGAGTCTTTTCAAAATATTTTAGGGTCGGCACCTTTAATTGGTAAGAACCTCCAATAACCATTCGGGGTTTCCTGTAACGATGGTGGTAGCTTTAATTATATTTCTTGAGTATTATCCTTCAGAATATTAGTTTGTAGTTGGAGTTGAGCCTTATTCCATCGGCTATATATCTTGTCAAACTTATTGTTCTTATATATATACTTCCATATAATGTAATGAATGTAGGTTTTATAATCAGTTACAATAGTCTTTCTTCCGGATTTGTTTTGAGGGGGTTTTACCTTAACCTTAGGGGTTTTCCATTGATACCTAGTAATCTCATGAGTTCAGTAGTCTGGGTTTACCATTATAGGATCAATTGTCTTTTTATTTCTTGTCTCTGGTTGATGATTAAGACCCTTCATCTTGTTTTATTCATCCTAGACTTAGTTTAGGACTTCTGCTATGATATTTAGTGCAGGCGGTGTTCGCACAGATCTTAGTACTTACTTTAATTTATATTTTGTACATATGTTGTAGTTTTACATTAATTTTATTCTTGGGTATTATCTAATGGTGAGCCATTTTGATGTTGCGAGGGGTACCCATCAGTTATCCGACAACCCAGAACATCCAGGTGCGGTTTATAGCGATGTAAGGAGATACCTCGCCACTCTACTCATCCATGGTAAGATTATTTCTATTTGTATATGTAACTTTAATTGAATTAAATAACTCATGCAACTTGCTAACTTATTTGCTTATTCATTATGTAGGTGTCAAGACAGTGGTTACCATGGAGCTCTGGAATACCCATGTATAGAAAGGTATTTGGGTTTCAATACTTCTGTAGGTTTAAATATGATATCACCAAATGTGATTATTCTTCTCCTACATTTTGTCAAATTAGTCAACCGAATATTTTTTAATGTAATTATTCCTGAAAGTCAGGTGGCTTCGGACTATTGTCTACACATGTTATGATGTTGTAATACTATGTTTATTGATTCCTTTTTCAATGATCTATAGTTTATAAATGGACTCTACTCATTAGATTCTATACAATATGTAATATTTTTACTTCGAATATATACATAGCATATATCGTTAAATTATCTAATGATTTTTCTTCGTATTATACAATGTACTCTGTAATGATATTCCTTTTGAATAAATGTACAAGGTATCACATGAAAATCTGTTTGAATCTGTAATACTTCATTTCCCCATTTATATATATTAAACCTTGGTTAATCGATATCAATTCCTATTTTGTATTGTTCCTTTCCAGTTGTATATTGTATTTCTATGAACCCTATCTCTTCCATACAGATTTCTTATCTGGAACAATCCCTAGATTATTAACTAGCATTTTACCTATCAGTATTATTGATCTATTACTAATAATATGATTTTGTCTGTAATTCAGAATAACTATTAAATTTCCTTTGACAGTTTTCTATATGAAACATATAATATGCATCTATATCTCATATAACAAACATTAAATTATAATATTGTTCCAGTTATTTATGCGAGAGCATTTAGCCATAGAAATATACAATAATACAGTAAACATTTAAATAAGCATATTCTTCACAAGAAATAAAACCTGGAACTTTGGGGAAACCACACGTTGAAGACCATGTTCTTCCCAACCTTAGACTAGAGTCTTTGTCACCTTTGTCACCCCCGAGATGATTTCGGAATCCAAGGGGTTGCCTATGTGGCCTCTTGCAGAATTCTAAGCTCCAGTTTCTTTGAGTAATCTTTGAATATTCATTGTGTCAAGTCAATTAGTGTGTAGCCTTCTCAAGCTATCCAATTCACCTCTTAGGAATGGTGTCGCATTCCCTTGTCATGACTTGCTTTATTTTTCCTAGGACTTGTGACATTTGTCTTGAGCCTCCTGCTCACTAACCACCTGTCAGATTCAACTTTACACATGTTCACAGATTCTCCTATAAATTTGGAATGTGTCTTTTTGAAGTTGATTTAACTCCACAGCTTATCTCAATCTATTGCCACTTCGCCAACCCCTTTGGATTCCTAAATCCCGCTTTAACAGTTGCTTCAACGTGTGCCCCTTTTTCCACATGTGTTTATTTTCATAAAATAATAAGGTTTTACAATTCAATTTTGGTCAATCGACCAAATTGTCTTTTCAGAAAAATAATTAAAATTATAAATTAAAAACAATAATAGAAATAATAATTATAAATCCAAGTTTTGGGGTATCACACACCCAATTTTGGTGAGACCTGTGGCATTGTAGAGAAGACATATCATAGTATTACGTGGAAAAAGTTCAGACTCATAAGGGCCGAAATTGCATATATACATCAGAAGGAAGGTTGGCTAGAAGGACAGACTCCAAATCGGGGTTTCAAAGGTATGTTCACTTAAAACTATCATACCTTTTGATTTGAATGTCTAATTGAGTTGATTCAAAAGCCATTGGAAAGAGAAAACATATAATATTATATTGGAAGAAGGATTATAACTATTTGAAATCATTATTCCTAATATATTGAGGTTGTAAGTTAAGGGTTAGGGTTAGACCTTAATTAAGAATCAATGAAAATACCTCAATTTACAGGAGATAAAGATAAAGATGAAATCAATCCTATGGAATGGTTGATGATGGTAAAGGAATATGATATGACTCCTTCAAGGACAAAAACTTGTTTTTCTGGTGAATCTTGGAATTGGTGGATGAGTATTGATAAGGATAATAATTGGAAAATGTCATGGGAAGAATTTCAAGAACTCTTCTTAAATAAATGGATTAGGGATACAAAAATGGAGGCATTGTATAAAATTCAAGAGGAGTTAAAAGAAGAAAAATAAGAGACCAATAAGAAGAGTGATGAGTTGTTTAAGATACGAGACCTTAATGAAGCATTAGTTAAAGAAGTTCAAAAATTAAAACAAGAAAATACTAGCAAAGGAAAGTGGGGAAAATATGAGTCAAGGGAAGATTTGAAGGAGAAATATGAAGAGATATGTAGATTACGAAACCATAATAAAAAAATACTAGACAAAGTTAATGTATTGAAAGAAGAAAAGATGAATTATCAAAATCAAGAAGAAACAAAGATCTTGGATGAATAATCTACAAAAAGACTTGAAGAGGAAATTTGCAAGAAGGTTGAGGAATCCTTAAATATTGATGAGGTAAAAGTAGAAATGCAATTCGGAATTGAAGAAGGACATCATAATTTGATAAATGGAGTGACATTGTAGCTTCAAAAAGAGAAAGGAGACAAGATTCAAGAAGGTAATCAAAAGATACTTGAAGAAGTTGAACTTCATCTAGAGGATGTACATGTCAAATATGATGGTATTATCTCCAAGGTTAGAGAAATAAAAGACCAAACAATGAGGATAGAGGATTATATTGTCTCTAAAAAGAATATAGATGAAATGCATATGCAGACTGAAGGAAAATGGTCAAATGTGAAACCATATCGATGTTGATATTATGGTAGCTGCGAGAGGTATTTACCTCCATGTGTGAACCTGACGAGAATAGAATACTCTGGGAAGAAAGAAGAAACCCTAATAAGTTGGCTAATAACCCTAGAAGACTTGTCGACTCAAGAAGATAATTTATATTAGGTTATTAGCCTCCAAGAGAAGAAGTCGGCCAGAAATAATAATAATATACTGAACAGACAGGTACCCAGAAGGAGAAGTCGGCCCCAGTGAGTCTGCCAGAACCACTATAAATACAGGGCACCAGTCTCTCATTTGACACATCTCAGTAGTTACAGAGAGCCAGTTATGCGCAGTGTAGTTGCAGTCTTGTGTGCAGGTTTGGAGGAGAGTTGTTGGTGCAACTGCTGCAACTAGCAGTTACGTTTTGGCTTGGACTATCTCTTAGCTAGGGTTTAGAACATCTGATCAGCCTTTGTTGATGTTCTATCCTTTGGGAAAGGTGTGCTACCCTTTGTTTGGCTATCTAGCCTAGGGTTTGCTTCTGGAGTGATTCTCTGTCAAGGTTAAGGTGCTTGGAGGGTGGCTTCGGCCTATGGTTGGGTGACAAGGGTATTGTCAATGGTAAAATGAGCACACATATTTCATATTCTAACAGGTTATGGAACCACACCTCCTTCATTCAGTCTAAACGCTGGAAGGAAGCATAGCTGCTAGGATATTGAGCTCGTTGAGGAACTGTCGCTAGGGTTACTAATAGGAGAAACTTCCAAGACACTGTAGATAGTGTTACTAGCAGGTGCAGTTGCATAAACCCCAATCCTCTTATTGAGGCACCTTAAGTGAAGGGATTGACCTAATCTCCAGATAGATCAGTGCTCCCTAGCCCAGCGCATCTCCTGGTACTCTCAGAAAGCCAAGACGTGAAGTTTGATTTTTTAGTCAAATCTAAGGTTGACCAAGTCAAGCAGCCATGACTTACTCTATGAAGTCAGAGAACAATTTAGATGGAGATTCTAACTTCAGAATGTGGAAGACAGTAATTGACCTCATCCTTGCCAAGAATAAAGTGTTGGATATCGTGAAAGGAAAGATCGTGAAGCCAGAGTTTGAAGAAGGAAAAGAGAAGGAACCGTAGAACGTTGCATCCATGGAGAAGTTCAAAGACAGTGATATCAATGCTATGAGTATCATAGTGTAATCTATAAAAGACCACTTGATACCCTATATCTCCCATCTTGACTCATCGAAGAAGATGTACGATGCCATAAAAAATCTCTTCTCAGTCAGAAACATTGGACAAGTAATGAGTCAAAAGAATGAGCTCTGTGACATGAAGATGAATGATGATGACATCATAACATCATAATTTGTGAGAATCTCTCAGTTAAGAGATCAACTACAAGCTATTGAAGAGATCATCTCAGAGAAGGAGTTGGTAAACATAGTACTCAATGGTCTTCCCAAGATGTGGGATGCATTTGTCGCAAGCATGAACACAAGAAAGGAGTATCTGACATTTGAATAACTTTGGACTTGTTATGCTCAAGAAGAATCAAGGATCAGTGCAAAAGAGAAACCCCAAAAGAAGTACGATGATCAATCCTTCACAACAAGATTCAAGAACTTCAAGAACAAAAGGAATTTTAGTTCAAGGAGGAATCCAAATCAAGAGAAAGACATTTCAGTAGTACAATGCTTCAACTGTCGAAAGTATGGTCACTACAAGATTCATTGTCCCGAGCTAAAGAAAAGGAAGGAGAAACATGAAGCATCAATTGCCGAAGAAAAGGAACCTACAAAGAAGACTAAGCAGGATGGAAGAGACTTCTTCTTCTAAAGGTAACAAAACTCTTCTTATTTCTTGTACATATCTTGTTTTGCATAATCTCTATACATATCTTGTGTATCTATATCTTGGAAGATAATGTGTTCCAAGAAGAACTATACCTATGGATGAACAACAAGATAAGAATGGATATCATTAGATAATACACATGAAAGGATGAAATACAAATCATGTGGAATCTATTGCAAGATAAGCTGAATCAATCATGAAGAGACTTAGAAGAAGCAAAGACAGAAAGAAGTCAGCAATCGAGAGGAAATTGGAAAAATACTTATGACATTTTGTAGAAGACAACAAGACAGAAGCTTGGACTCTGTTAGAAAAGAGAGCCAATTATATATTGCAGAAGACAATAAGGATGCATATGGAAGTGTGGACTCTGTTAGACAGAGGGAGCCGATTATATGAACTCATACATGAAGCAAGGATTAGGAGGGAGTTAATCCTATGATCCATTGAAGATGATGAAGTATATATCCATGATAGTAGCCATGAAAGACAGTACGTATTCTTCAAAGAGAAGCCTTAAAGTATCCCTGGTTGTCCATCCACATCCGTGATCCTATGATGGAATATTTAGGGCATGGAATCTATAAGAAACTCCATGGACCCAAGAATCTAAAGAAAAACATGAAGACTCCAAGAAAGAAAGAGAATCCAGAACAACCAGTCATTGTATCGAGAATCACAAGATTACCAGTCTGATATGAACTCACTAAAAGCAATCAAGTAGAGGAACTAAAAGTCGTGATGAAGAACAGTGCATGGAAGACTTATGAATGAAAGAATTGTGAGATCTAGAACTAGAGGTTCTCCCAAATGGAGGGAGAAGACTATGATGATTACTTGTTCCAGTAAACCAGACTTATCTCTACATGAGTCATTATATCATCCGCAAAATCCATGAGTTGGAGTTCTACATCAGATGAATGCAAAGAATGTTCTCCAGAGAAATTGAATAAAGAGCGTATGAAGAGCAATCTCAAGACTTTGAGGCATACCAAAAAGAGACCCTTGTATGCAGATAGAAGAAGATAACTTGGTGGAGAACCTCCAGTGCACAACAGAAGCATGGTGTAGATTTCCTATAACATCAAGATGATTACTCAGTAGATCAGATCTCATGATGACATAAGAAGTGCCACGTGGATATGTTTCAGTTTTCCAACAATGATATACTCTATTGTTCAGAGCTACATGAAGCCTTCACAGAAAATCAGTGTTCCAGACTAAAGTACATTTAAAATCAAGAATTACATTATCCGTGATGAAATTCCAGAAAGGATAAAGTGGCTCTGCAATACATATCTCCACAGATGAGCAGATAAGCAGACATTTTGGTAAAGCTTATATCCAAGATGAAAGAGTTTGTGTACTCAAGATGGAGCTCGTGGAAACAACTTCCTTATTGAAAAAGGAAGATATGACTCCCAGGTTGGGAGGGAGCACTGAAAATATTATTGAAGACATTCATTGAAAAATAGTCCATCTTGGACAAATGATTTCTTGTTCGGAAAGTAGATTGAGATTTCTAACGGACATCAATTTCCCATTGTGGTTAACATGGGAAATGGTCTAGATTGTTGATGTATCATAGACAATGACTTCCCATTATGGTTAACATGAGGAGTGGTCTAGGGAAGTCTCTCTTCTTGAGGGTTACTCAAGAAGACTATCCCGCCTCGTCAGATAGCGATTTCTCATTGTGGTTAACATGAGGAATGGTTTGTTTTGGAGGTTGATGTAGGACAGTCTTTTCCTCTTGTGGTTAACAGAGGAAATGGTTTAGACAGTCATTCTTTAGGGTTTATACATTCTCTCCAGGGTGCACTTTGATTAGTGTAGGAGGAATGGTCCAGGGTGGGGAATGGTCCAGGCTCAGCAATCAGGGATAGGCATTCCTTAGGGTTTATACATTCTCTCCAGGGTGCACTTTGATTAGTGTAGGAAGAATGGCCCAGGGTGGAGAATGGCCCAGGGTGGGGAATGGTCCAGGTTCATAAGACAGGACAATTATTCTTCCTTGCTTGAGAAGAATAGTCTAGATATCTCATTGTTCTAATCTGAGGGAGGATATGCTTTCAGATCTCACATATGTGAGTGAAAGATTGGCCCAGATGCTTCCGTTTATATCATAACATTGTTTCTATGCAAGTTGTTATCAGATGATTGTTATGAAAACACTAGATGTATACTGCTGTGGTGGATATGTTCCATTGTTCATGACTATATGTTCTTGATCAAGTACTTGTGTGTTACTTGGTGTGATAGTGTACCACTAGATTGTAGTTATGTATTACTATGGATAGACATAGTTGTGTTCTATTGTTTTTCTGATTGCCTTGAAGACTATCAACAATTTATTGGAGATAATCATCAGCCAAATGAATGATGAGTAGAGATTTTCCAGACGGAAAATGGTTCAGAGCATTTACTCTTCTAGATTAGAAGAAAGGGTCTTGTATCACTCTGTGGAGTGAGCATCATGTTTGATTACTCAGATAGAGTATGGTTTCAAGAGATGATGCAGTTGATGACACTGATGATGATGATGGTGCTCATGATATAGTTTATACAACTATGTTGATGCTACCAGGTAAATGGTATGTTTTTGTGCTCAAGACCATTACCTGTAATACCTCCCTATCTAGGAGGGAGTGTTGATATTATGGTAGTTGCGGGAGGTATTTACCTCCATGTGTGAACCTGACGAGAATAGAATACTCTGGGAAGAAAGAAGAAACCCTAATAAGTTGGCTAATAACCCTAGAAAACTTGTTGGCTCAAGAAGATAATTTATATTAGGTTATTAGCCTCCAAGAGAAGAAGTCGGCCAGAAATAATAATAATATATTGAACAGACAGGTACCCAGAAGGAGAAGTTGGCCCCAGTAAGTCTGCCAGAACCACTATAAATACAAGGCACCAGTCTCTCATTTGACACATCTCAATAGTTGCAGAGAGCCAGTTTTGCGCAGTGCAGTTGCAGTCTTGTGCACAGGTTTGGAGGAGAGTTGTTGGGAGAGCTACTACAACTAGCAATTACGTTTTGGCTTGGACTATCTCTTGGCTAGGGTTTGGAACATCTGATCAACCTTTGTTGATGCGCTATCCTTGCGGAAAGGTGTGCTACCCTTTGTTTGGCTATATAGCCTAGGGTTTTCTTCCAAAGTGATTCTCTGTCAAGGTTAAGGTGCTCGGAGGGTGGATTCGGCCTATGGTTGGGTGACAAGGGTATTGTCAATGGTAAAACGAGCACACATCTTTCATATTCTAACAATCGACACCCTCATTACCAAAAAAGATTTCAAGAAAGATAAGAACTTAAATATAAACATTATAAGGGAAGAAGATGGAATACTTGTCAATATTCATGGAATAAGACATCACAAAACCATTATTCAACAATATATTATCATAGACCAACATCTACTACAAATTGGAGAAAATTCAACAAGATTACATGGAATCATGTGAAAGAAAATTATGCAACAAATAGCCACCAAGGATTACGACTAAAAAGAATTGATTTTGGATGGAAGGATCATCATCAATGGAAATAAGAAAGTGGGAACGTAATAAAATCATATTACTTGGTTTCATCACTTGTGAAACATTTAATTGTAAAGCTTTGAGGACACAAATTTTTGAAGGATGGTACTATGTTATGACCCAAGGAGGGCATATATAGGGCTAAACATATATGATATGACCACAAGGGGGGTCATATATAGGGATAAATGTACATGTAATGTGTAAATGTATATGTAATAGGGTCATCCTAATAGTAAAGGGGCCTCAAGTGTAGGTGTGGATAGGTATATATAGAGATCATGTATTCATGATTGAGGACAAGTGAATTGTGAGGTATAAATGTACCTGGTTATGTGGAGGAGGTTCTCCTATTCTTTAAAGAGTTATTGTGTAACTCATATCTCTTATATGTATTGAAGTTGTGCTCCATGCTCACATTTCTATACATGGTGTGTACTTATTTTCTATGATGATATCTTAAGCATTCGGTTCATTACAACCTTACTATCTATATGCTAGACATAGTTTCTCAAAGAATTCATAAATTTTCTTCAATTTTCTGGATCCTTGTCTAGATCAACAAATGCTTGCTTCAAATCGACATCCCTAATATTTCCATACCATTCTCACTTCAAAGATCAATCCCACATTTTCCAAATTTTGGTAGAGCTCACACTCTAACCCAATATAAATAAGTTGTAAAGCTATATTCCACAAGATCTTACAGGTTGGCCTCTCCTATTGGGTTTTATATCAACTAAACCTTCCCTTTACCCTTACCTAAAAACCCAACAATGAAATATATAGTAGTGTCAAGGTTGCCTCCTATTAGGTTTTAAATCAATTGAATCTTGAACTTGTCCTCCTTTTTCTTAGTTCTTTTGGAACTCTCTCCTACATCTCATCGATAAAATTGTTTACAAGTCTATTTCCATCATACTTGTGAGGGTCATGAAGTTCAATTTCAGTCAAACGCATTTATTTTTCAATGTAAGTGCA
>ML805562.1:378997-390536 GCA_009831015.1 Picea engelmannii
ATCTGCGCTGAGAGTGCAAGGATGGATCTTATGGAAGAGTACCTTACGACAGGTGAAAAGGTCTCATCATAAATTATCCCCTCGATCTATGAGAAGCCCCGGGCCACAAACTTGGCTTTGTATTTCTCCACACTCCCATCAGCAGCTTGCTTTACCTTGTAGATCCATCTCGAACCTACCACTGATTTGTTGACCGGTCTTGGGACAATTTCCCATGCACTGTTTTTGACAATGGAGTCATACTCCTCTACCATAGCATCAACCCAAGTGGGGTCCTACACTGCTTCCTAAAAGGAAGATGGTTCAATCACAATACATTTGCTCATGAGTGCCATGTATCCAGAAAATTGTTCAAGAGATTGTCTCTGTCTACGCTGTGAAGTAGGGGCTCCTACATTCTGTGCAGCATCTAGTCTCAATCTGTCAGCTTCCATGGTGCACTTTCTGCCATTTCTGATGGATGGATCTGCTTGAGTGGTTTCCTCCACTCCATGAACCTCCTCATGTGGTTGATCCACATCTTGAGACACATCCTTGGGAACCAACAGTTCCTCTTCTGCATGCAAGTCTAGCTCCCTCTCAAGCGACAACCGCATGTCTTTCCCCTCATCGAATTTTATATCCTGTCGCATAATAGTCATATTACTATTTGGAAAATACACACGATAATTATGGGGTGTTTCTGTGTACCCCACAAATATCCCAACTTCAACAGTCGGTTCCAAGTTCTTCCTGGCATCCTTGTTCACATGCACAAAAATAGATGAGCCAAAAAAATTTAAATGGGAAACATCAGGTTTCTTACCAGTAAAAGCTTCTTCAGGTGTACTCATGCCAAGTACTCTATGAGATCAATGGTTCTACACATAAACCACAGTATTCCATGATTCTACCCACAAATGGATCAGTAAGCCCTGATCATGCAACATCGCTCGTGCTACACCCATGATCGTTTTGTTCTTTCTCTTCGCGACCCCATTTTGTTGTGGGTTATGAGGTGCTATGACTTCTCTTCAAATTCCTTCTCTATTGTAGAAGTATTTGAATTCATTAGATATGTACTCTCCACCATTATCTCTCCTTAGAGCCTTCACTTGCTTCCCCGACTCTTTCTCCACCAATGCTTTAAACTCACAGAACTTTGAGAATGTTTGATCCTTCTTCTGCATGAAGAATATCCATCATTTATGAGAAAAGTCATCAACAAAAATAACATAATACCTATTTTTTTCTGTTGAAGCAACCGAGAATGGTCCACACACATCCGTGTCAATTCTCTCCAGGATCATCGAAGCACGGTTCTCCTTTTCATGAAAGGTGGACTTTACATACTTCCCCAGGGTGCACCCCTTGCACTGATCTAACTGAGCAAGTGTTCCCCTTGGAAGTCCAGTAGTTATCTACTACATGATCTTCAAGGCTCCATGATGAAGATGGCCCAATCTCCTGTGCCATAATTCGCCCTCATCCCGGCTCACCACTGTTTCTGCCTTGCCTATCATGGCACCGCAGCCATCTACCTCCAGCATGTAGAGATTCTTGACTCGAATCCCTATCTTATTGACTTGACCCATTGCTTTATGTCACAGGTAGGCTTTACCACTGCTAAAAACAACATCATAGCCTCTATCTTCCAACATTGCGACTGAGATCAAGTTTTTCTTCAGATACCAAGTTTTTCTTCAAACCTGGAACATGCATAACATTTTTCAATTGAAATGATTTACCTGACTCCCTCTGAAAGGTAATGGTACTAATACCAGTTGCACTATATCATCCATCATCGCCCATCTCTATATGCATTCTGAGATCTTTCTCCTCCAAGTCAATGAAAGACTCTTTATCTCCCGTCATGTGGAATGAAGCACCACTATCCAAATACCACATCGATCCTGATGCACTTGAATCCATGCATATGATCAAAGTGAAATCAAGCTCAAATTGTGAGACAAGAGCCTCACCAGTTGCAGATCCATCAATCGTCTTATTCTTCCTCTTCTGCGGACAGTTAGTAGCGAGATGCCCATGTTCATGACACTGAAAAACACTTCACTTTGGACAAATCCAGCTTCTTGACTTTAGACTCGGATTTTGGATGGAATTTCTTTCCTTTCCCTTTCCTTGCCTTGGAAGTCAAAGAACAATCCTCTTCATCATTATGCTTTGATGAAGATCTATCTCTGGTGTTCCGCCTGAACTCCTCTTGCACTAGATCCAACCACAGTCGTTCCCAATCTAGCAATTTTTCCCTTCCATTGATAGAGTCTTGATAATTGTGCCAACTCTTAGGGAGCCCTAGGAGCACCAAGCTCACCAAATCATCAGCAGTGACTGTTATTCCCACACTTCCAAGCTCATCCCGACATTGGACAAACTTCATGAGATATTTTGGAATGGTGTCGCCTTTCTCCATCTCGATCTTCCTGAGTTTATCTTTGAGTGCTAATTTCCTATGGTCGCTACTGTTTTGGAACAGATCTGTCAAAACCTTCCACATTTCATATGGTGTGGTTTTCCCATGGAGACTTGAGACAATGTGGTCTCGTACTCCCTCCAAAAGAATCCTCCTCGCCTTCGCCACTTTCTTTTTCCATGCATCAAGATTTGCAGTTTTTGTCGCATCCAACTTAGGAACATCGTTGTCAATGTAACCCTTCAAGCCATTGTCTTTGAGTACTGCCTCCATCCTGTCCTTCCAAGAAATGTAGTTAGAGTTTCCCTCGAGTGTATACTCCAACCTCAAGCCATTGAAAGACATTTTCGATCTTGAATCAAGTGTCACACCAAGAAAATCTTGCAAATTCGAATGTTATCCAACCCAAAACTCAACTCCTGCAATCCCTCTTTCCTAGGAGGTTCTCACCCCACCTGAGAGTATCCTGAGGGAAGTTCGCACCCTGCCTGTGTGTAGCCTGCAAACTTGCCTGGGAAGTTCACACCCTGCTTCACTGTAGGGTGAGGGAAGTTTGCACCCTGCTTCACTGTAGGGTGAGGGAATTTTTCACCCTGCTTCATTGTAGCCTGCGAGAATGCCAATGAAGTTTGCAACCTACCTTTAGTTTTCAGTACTAGGGTTTGCACCCTGCTAGAGACGGGACCTGCGAACACAAAACAATGTTCACACCTAACTTACATAGCTCTATGGCCTCCGTGGCTCTGATACCATGTAGAAATTTCAATACCAATTAAGTATTTCCTGTGATTCTCCTAATCTAACAATTACGCCACTGTTAAATACAGAATCGCTTCTACTATTATTCTTGCAGAAAATTAAACCACAATCACAAAGTGAAATATCAAGAACACATAACACGGAAGATTTTCCGGGAAAGCGTAAAGCTAAAAACCCCACTATCATATATTATGTATATCATGAATCATGAAACAATCCCATACAAAACTCTAATCCAAGAGATCTCAGTACAATACAATTGTCTCAAACTGTCATACACAAATCAGCAATTACATGTGCCAATTCCTGTGTCCAGATAGCTTGCCTCCTCTGCATAATCTCTGCAATTCGAATTCTCACAATCAAATCATTAACGAATTGCCTAGTTTGCACATGCTCATAAGCATATCCACTGCATGTGTGATCAAATCACAACTGATAGACAAACTGTCCCTTTCACCTGTTATCTCAACTGGATCTCCACTGGATCTGACATGCATGTAGTTAATCGTGGTGAGTCTTTAGTTGCATGTGAGTTCACTGATTAACTGAACTCTCACTAGTGCATATTTAGTTACAACTAGTACAATTGATCTTAACTCACTTAACTACACTTATAGTTCTGTTACAAATACAACTCACTCAGTTATGAATGAGATAATAGATTAATATTTATTGTTTAATTTAATTAAGGGAAAAGTAAATTAGACACATGTTTCTTGTTGACTTTTCAACAGTTCCTGTTCCTAACACCCCCTGACCTTGTTCCTAACACGTACCCTTACCTATTCCCCATAACCCTTCCCAGTTTCTATCCTCATAGACCCTCGCGCCCTTATAGACCCACAACCCATCATGTTTTGTAACCCTTCCCGGTGTCTAGACTCTGTAGACCCCACGTGACCCGTCTCAATCTACAACCAACTGATAAACTTGACATGCACGTCCCATTCTCGGTCCCCTCACTAGCGGCCTTTCATTACCATTTGTGAATTTTTGTAAAGTCGTGACCCATTCTCACCCTCACTTAATTTACATTAATTATAATATATATAACTTATGTTAATTTATTGTATATGATATATATAATATCTATATATATATATATATAATTAATATCAAAAAAAAAATCACAGAAGCTGAAATCATTTTTCAGCGCATCTGGAGAGACTGTAACTTCATATCAACAGACGCTATAGGCGCCTCAGGAGGATTAGCCATCCTATGGAATCCTGCTAGCATAAGTGTCTACAACTCCTTTTCAACGGTAGGCACGATCATGACGAGATTCCAAATCATTGGCTCGAACCAGGAGGGGCACATCATGAATGTCTATGGCCCCCAAAGTCAGCAGGACAAAGATAAACTCATGCAAAGGCTAAAGCTCATCAAAACCTTGGTGTCCACACACAACTGGATTCTCGGAGGAGACTTCAATATGATCCTCACGCTAGAGGAAAAAATGGGAGGCACCAAAAAGCTGGAGCAAGACAGCGGTAAGTTTAAAACTCTCATTGATCATCTCAAATTAGTAGATATAGAGAGTAGCAATGGCACTTTCACTTGGTCGAATCATAGATCAGGAGTCCAGCACATAGCCTGCCGGCTGGATCGTTTCCTGGTCTCAGAAGAACTAATGGAGTCAGGCTCACAACTGGAAAGCCTCATCATACCCAGAGCTGGATCATATCACTGGTTGTTAGTCCTCAGCATGAATATTCAAGACACACCCAAATTCAAGTCGTTTCGCTTTGAGAAATTTTGGCTCCTTCACCCGGACTTCCAGCACCTAGCCAAGGAATGGTGGTCGCAGGCAGAAATAAATCATGGCTCAAGCATGTATAGATTCCAGCAAAGACTCAAAAATTTCAAGATATTGTTGAAGCAATGGAACAAGAACTGCTTTGGGAACATCTTCCAAAGCATTCAAAGCATAGAAAGGCAGCTAGAGGAGATCCAAAAAGTCTTCATTTCAGGCACCAGAACTATCAATCTCATGAAGGAGGAAGAAAAGCTCCGAGAGCAATTGGAAGAATGAAGAAAACAGGAAGAGACTCTATGGAAGCAAAAATCCCGCGTGTAGTGGCTGAAAGAAGGGGAGAGGAACACCAAATTCTTCCATAGGACAGCGATGCATCGAAGACATGTCAACAGGATCACACACCTAGAATATGACCAAGGTAACATAGTCAGGGAGCACGTTCAGATAGAGGCCGAGCTTGTCCACTTCTATCGGGATCTTCTAACTGAAACCCAGGAGGACAGAACCGAAGCCATTCAGAGAATTACAAGACACATTTCGACCCTAGTAACCCCGCAGCAAAATGCCACCCTCACAAGGCCTATTACCTAGGAGGAAGTGGACCAGGCTGTAAGAGATATGCCCCTGGGCAAAGCCCCAGGCCCTAATGGCTTCACCACAGATTTCTTCCACCACTGCTGGGACCTGGTAAAAAAGGAAGTATGGGAAGTAGTAGAGGAGTCCAGAGTTTCAGGCGTGGTTCTCCCAGCTCTAAATGCTACCTTCCTCGCCCTCATTCCTAAAGAAGATAGAGTCACCAACCCCAAGCATTTCAGACCCATCGCTCTCTGCAACGTGATCTACAAAATCATCACAAAGGTTATAGCCAACAGGTTGAAGCCCATACTGCCTCATGTCATTTCCAACAAACAAGCCGGGTACGTGGAAGGAAGGCAAATCATGGACAACATCATTCTAGCGCATGAAGTCATCCACTCTCTCAAAACCTCCAAAACTCTAGGTATGCTAATTAAATTGGACCTCTCCAAAGCATTTGACAGAGCCAGTTAGCAATATCTCAAAGCTGTCCTTCACTCCTTTGGTTTTGACCAAAGTTGGGTCAGCTGGATCCTCAATCTCATCTCCTCCACTTTCTTCTCCATTTTAGTTAATGGTGTTCCATCTGGGCCCTTTTCTCCTTCTCGGGGAATCCGACAAGGTGACCCCCTCTCACCCTTCCTTTTTGTGCTCATGGATGAAGGTTTAGGTAGATCCATCTCGGCTGCAATCACAGATGGGTCCCTCAAAGGTCTACCTCTTCACAATCTTCACCCAGCCCTCTCCCACAGTCAGTTCGTCGACGACACGCTCCTTCTCAACTCCCCTTCGGCAAAGGAAGCCCTCTCTCTCAACACCATCCTCTCCAATTTCACGGAAGCCTTAGGCATGTCATTGAACCTGGATAAATCCAAGCTTTATTTCTTCAATACCCCCGTTCCAGTTCAAGTTCACATTTCCAGACTCCTTGGCATACCAAGGAGCTCCCTTCCGTCCAACTACCTAGGCGTCCCCCTCACGAGTGCCACCGCCAAATCTATCTCCTGGGAAAGCCTCATCCTCTCCATCTCCAACAGACTAAGCAACTGGACCTTCAGACCCCTCAATTTAGCCTCCCGGCTCGTCCTCCTTAAGTCAGTCCTGCAGGCCCTCCCCACCTATCTCTTCAAGGTCTTAGTAGCTCCTAAGCATGTCATAAAAGCTATTAAAACTCTTTAGCATAATTTCCTTTGGCATGGCCACCAGCCAAACAAAAAGTGGGCCCTGGTGAGCTGGGACAAAATCTGCATGCCTAAAAGTCAAGGCGGTTTAGGCCTACGAGATCCGGGGAAACTCAACCAAGTTATGGGAGCCAAAATCTGGTGGCGCTGGCTGAAAGAGCCTGCATCAGCCTGGACGTGCATGTGGAGGCTCAAATACGCTCCACTAACACCTGAGAATCAGCTGATTAGGCACAACACCAGGTTCCAAGGATCCAACATTTGGAACATCGCTTGGAACAACCACACCTTAATTCAGAACCACGCCTTCTGGGAGATCAGGGATGGGGAAAGTGTCCTGCTCTGGCAAGACTCTTGGCAGCAATTCAAGCCGTTGAACGATCTAGAAGACCTAGCTGCGCTTCTAGAAGCCATTGATTTGCACGCCTCTCTGCATATTAAGGACCTCTGGAAACCGCAAGGGCAACACCCGCACTAGCGCCAATGGAAACTCTCTCATCAAGACCTTGGCGTTCCTGAAAACTTCAACCTGGGAAGCTGGCACAACCAAGCCAACAAACGCAAGATCCCAGTTAGAGGAGGGGCAGACATTCTGAGATGGGGATATTCCACTACTGGAACCTTCACAATCAAGGAAGCCTACAACATACACAGTTACCCCCATGTAGCAAACAAAGAGGCCATCTGGGATAAGGTGTGGAATTCAGCTCTCTAGCCTAAGGTGTCCACTTTCCTATGGCTCATAGTGCACAATAGGGCTCTCACTTGAGATAATCTCAGGAAGAGAGGCTTCATTGGACCCTCCCTATGCATCCTCTGTCATCAGCAGGAAGAAACCAAGGAACATCTCTTCAATGGATGTTGTTACAGTCAAAGCGTCTAGGATTAAAGTGCGCAAATAATGCGTAGGTCTGGGCAACACCGAGGCAGCATAAATGACACAATCGAGCACTGGGATAGCAGCTCATACAAAAGCATGCTCCTAAATCACATCTGGCAGCTCCTACCTGGCTTCATCCTCTGGCAGCTCTGGAAGGAAAGAAATAAAAGAATCTTTCACTCGCAAGCCTCCCCACCAGTGGCCACTTGGGAGACTATAAGGACGCTGATCAAGGAAACAATCAGATGCCGTCCCTGGAGTCTGGTAGACCTAAAATGCACACCCGATGAGCAATGTATCTTACAACATTGGCAACCCCTCCCCTCCATCCACCAAGTCAGACGGATCAATAAACCCACCCACGCCAGCCCCACCACCTGGTCCCCCCCGCACAGTCACTTCATAAAAATCAACTTTGATGGAGCAGCTAAAGGCAACCCGGGAACAGCCGGGTGGGGCGCAGTTGCCAGAGATTCGGAAGGAAAGCTTTTGGGATTGTTCACGGGCTTCTTAGGAGAAACGACAAATAATGTGGCAGAGCTAACAGGCTCATTAAGAGGACTACAGGCTACACTGGAAAGAGGCCATCGCAACATAGTCCTGGAAGGCGACTCACAGGTTGTCATTCATCTAATTACCAAGATTCTGCATGGGAGTGTGCCTTCCAAGATCTCACCAAGTTGGCGACTCTCAGGACTCTTAGAAGATTTCAAAAACCTCCTCACTCCAGCTCTCAGCATCGTGCCTTCTCATGTGAAGCGAGAGGCCAACAGAGTAGCAGACAGTCTAGCAAATGAAGCAGTGGACAAGGAAGTTGATTACTCTAGCTAGATGGACGAAGCCCCAAACCACTTAGATGTCTTCCTAAGATCCCACACCTTAGCCAACAGGGATCTACTCCCCCTGGATGGGGTGCCACGCGCTCAAACGAGGACACGTGGGAGGCTGCCGGGATGCCAATTTATGGCATCAACCGGCGCCGTCCCACCGAGGATTAATTGAACTATGGCTCACACCAGCCTCTTTAAGGTGAGGAGCCCTCTCGCGCGCGAGAGTGGTACCAGGAATCAAAGCACTATCGACTTAGTGTTAATGGCGATTGCAAGTGAAATTCTGCGCGTTTTTATGGTGATAAGAGACAGGGGAGAGGCGCATTACTCTTATGCAAAGCTCATTCTATTGGCGCAGTATCGCCGACCCCAGGCCAGGACCGTAAAGGAAGCAGCCGACCTGAAACTTTAGCCCCACCCCATACCCAGCCCTCCAAGGATTGTCATTATGCCCAGACTCAGAGGCAAGTCGCGCCGGGGGGCAGCCTGGTACAGGGCTCAATCCAGGCGAAAGCGCATCCAGCATTTTGAGAAAGCTCTCACACTGGCATGCATTCGACGGAAGAGAAGGACACGGTTGCCTCCCATGGCAATCGTTTAGGAAATTAGCCTCGAAGAGGCAATGCAAAGTCTCCCTCCCATTGTACACCCAGAAGTGCGCAAGACACAGCCCGAAGCACCCCTGGAGAGAGGCAGCATCGCAGAAGAGAACCTCTATCCACCTTGCATCGTGGAGGAGGAAGAAACACCCGGCGAGACCAAAGAACGGGTGGAGGATAAGCGGACACCGACTCGACCACAGGGAGACTCCAGCGCAGGCACAGCAAAGCACTCGAGTCCGAGGACTTCTGGCGAACGGGAACGGATGGACCAGGCCACCCTCTCAGACCTCTGGCACCTACCACTCGTCTTTGAGCTTCACAGCATGCTCGATGACCTGGCCTTTCGTATAGCGAGGATGGATAACCGTATAGACATGCTCTTTGCAGCACTCTCGAAGAATGCGTCGAAGAAGCAGTGCCCAACATGCGCACAGGAGTACTTGATTCCAGCAGGATGCATCGGGCGGGTTACAAGCGAGCGAGCACAAGCGCACAATTCAGCAGGGGTTCTGGTTAGAAGTTTCTTTGTCATTTCAGTTTAGTTTTTCAGTAGCAGTTCACTTTTGGTTAGACATGATCACTTTTTTTAAACTTCATGACACTGTCGCCCTGGTTTCCCTCGGGCAGGGCGTGCAATCACATTTTTTGCTACTTAAATCGCACATGGTCCAGGAAACCCAGTTGTCCTGGTTTCCTACTCAGGCAGGACAGCTGGTGTTACCACCCGTCACTGTATACTCTGGCTTTTTGATAATATAACAGGCTCCACCGGTTTATTTACAAAAAAAAAAATATCAAAAAAAAAAATCGCAAGGATGTTCAACAACGAAGAACTTAAGACCGATTTGAACAAATGTAGAGACGACGTCAATGGTGTAAGGTATTGACTTAACAATGTGGAAAAAACGCAAAAAGACATGAATGGAAAAATCGATAGATCACTCAAGACGAACAGAAAAAATGATCGGTTAATACAATAAGGTGAAAGATCATTGGCACTCTCCGAAAATAATAAAAGTGAAATAGAAAGAAGACTTGATGAACATAGTGAAAAAATTGAACAATTAAAAGAACATGATGAGGCCTTATTTGCAGATCCCTTAGCTTATCGAAGACCACCACTAAGCCCAAAAATACCAAAAATACCAAAAATAAATTCAGAAAATCAAGGAACCCAGGAAATTCCAGAGGAAAATTTTTCAAAAAATATGCACACACCGAGATTCCATGACAGAGATTACCAGAAATTTAAAAAGGAGTTACCAAAGTATCATGACAAGGACCATAGAGGACATGTTATTTGGATAAATAAAATGGATGGAATTTTTTAATCAAAACCCCCGCTAAGTGAGTGAGGGAAGGTAAAGACATCCTCTAACAATCTAGAAGAAGAAGCATATGATTGGTACCTTTGGTGGTCCAGGAAATGTGATGCATGTTCCTTCCACTGGAAGAATTTTACAACATCGCTACTTAAAATATTTCATGACGAAGAGCATGACGACCTGTATAACAAGTTCCTGCATCTCAAACAGAAGGGAGACGTAAACGATTATACAAACAAATGGGAACTTCTCGCAACAAGGCAATGCAGATTCACGGATGAGCAGCTCATCAAAATGTACATATGTGGCCTAAAATATTACATTTGTAGTGAAATTAAACTATGGAATCCTAAAACAATTGAGGATGCAAGACATGCAGCAGGGCTAATAGAACAAAAAACCAAGTTCAATAAACCAACATTCACAAGTCCATAAAGGTTAAATAAATATTCAGACGATAGAATGAAGAAATACACTACAAACAAACCTAACAAGTATTTATTGCCTCATTTGAGGGAAGGTCAAGCGAGTCATCAAGACTCAAATAAAAAATGGGAAAGAAAATGTCGATATTGTGGAGACAAATGGTCAGCTGGGAACAAATGCAACAATAAAAAATTATATTACTGTAAAGCAAAGAAAGAATCAAGCACATCTAACATTGATTTAGATAACGAAAGTGAAGAGGAAGGTGAGGCCCCCAATACAGAAAATGATGAGGCCATGCCCAATATATCCCTAGCTACATTAACAAGAATAGCACAACTACAAACGTTAAAACTAAAAGGCAACATAAAAAAAAAAAATGTCACAATTCTAGTTGATACAGGGAGCACCCATAATTTCATAGATGTAAATGTTGCAAAGAATTTAAACCTATTCGTATATCCAACCGCGGATATAAGAGTAATGGTGGAAGATGGAAAAAAAATTGATGGCGTAGGAAAATGCCACAAGATCAAGCTTTGAGTAGCAGATTACGAATTGGAATCTGGATTCTACACCATAGTCTTGTGAGGAGTAGACGTCGCCTTGGGAATTCAATGGTTACAAATTCTAGGGACCTAATATGAAAATCACCAAAAACAATTTATAAAATTCAAATGGCAAGGAAGAAAAACAAATTATACGGATTCCAAACACCTCCCACCCAAATTATATCCTCACAACATATGGAGAAATTAATTTGAAAAGGAAAACCAACTTACGTG
>ML805562.1:405713-430084 GCA_009831015.1 Picea engelmannii
TCACCTTTCATATTTGGCCAATAGAATTATTTTCTCAGCATAGTAATCAATTTATGGTAACCTGGATGTCCAGAATATGGTTTCTTATGCAGTTCATCTAGAATTAACAACTTAATTTCATTAGATTCTGGTACATATAATCTATTTTTATACATTAACAGTCCAATTTCCGGGAATCTGAAGTCTAATTCTTCTATTCTCGATGAATTATCAACGATCTTTAACTTAATATTTTGATATTTTGGGTCTTTTCGGCTGTTATCCTTACCCTTTCTTCTAAATATGTTTCGTAATTACTTCTAGTAATTGTATAGATCATATTTGCATGTCTAATTAATGCATTTGCCACGTTATATTATTTTCCCTTTATGTGTGTTATCTCAAAATCATACTCGCTTAAGAAGGCTAACCACTTTGCTTGGCGAGCATTTAAATTTTGTTTATCAAACAGATATTTAGAGCGATGTTATCGGTCAATAGTAAAAATTTCCTTCCTACCAGATAGTTCTGCCACATCTTTAATGCATGTATTATTGCAGCTAGTTCCCAGTAATGTGTTATGTAATTTTCTTCATGTTTCTTTAATTTTCGAGATTCATAAGCTATTACATGGCTTTCTTGCATTAACACTACACCAATCCCTTCGCGGCATGCATCCGTACATACTACAAAGTCTTTATCTAGATCTTCCAAATTTAATATAGGAGTTGTAGTTAAGAGTTGTTTTAATTTGTTAAAACTTTCTTGACATTTCTCGGACCAAATGAACTTAATTCATTTCTTTTGGAATGATGTTATAGGATATGCAATCTTAGAAAACCCTTCTATAAATTTTTTGTAATAGACAATTATACCCATAAAGGATCATATTTCCAAAACACCCTTAGGTTTAGGCCAATTCATTATAGCCTTTATTTTGTTCGGGTCAACAACTATACCTTCTTTGGAAATTATATGTCCCAAATACTGAATTTTGTCTTTATAAAACTCACACTTACTTAGTTTTTCATATAATTTTTGTTCTCTTGGTATTTGTAATACTATTCTTAATTGTTCTTCATGCTCATTTTCACCCTTCAAATAGATGAGTATATCGTCTATAATGATGATCGCAAATTTACCTAGACATTTTCCCAAAATATTGTTCATCAAGCACATGAATGAGGCTGGGGCATTAGTCAACCCAAAAGGTATTACGACAAAATCATAATGTCCATACCTTGTTCTAAATGTTGCTTTATAAATATCTTCATCATTTATCCTAACTTGATGAAAACCAGAACGTAAGTCAATCATAGAAAAGATTGTAGCTCCCCGTACTTTATCAAACAGATCATCGATACAAGGTAATGGATATCTATTTTTAATAGTCATTTTATTAAGTTGTCTATAATCAATACAAAGTGTAATGTTCCATCTTTCTTTCTAACAAAAAGTATTGGTGCTCCCCATGGACACACACTTGGTCAGATATATACCTTATCTATCAATTCTTGCAATTAACTTTTCAGTTCATTTAATTCTAGGATATTCATCCTATAAGGATCTTTTAAAGAAGGTACTACTCCAGGTATCATATATATGGATAAATCTATTTCTCTTCTCAGAGGTAGTCCAGGAATATCCTGGAACACGTCCTTAAATTCACTAGAAAGTTAAGTAACTCATTATTACTTTCCTCTTTTTCATTATAATTTATGTGTACAACAAGTATTTTACGCTCTTTTCGAATGCATTTTTTTACTTGTAAGGTTGTTATCTCTCAAACACTGACAGGTCTTGATACTCCTTTAATACTTACAATATTACCTCTCTCATCTACACAGGTAAATCTTTTATTGTAACAATCTAATACCACTTTAAACTTTTCTAGCCAATCCATACCGATTAGCAAATCATAAGACCCTAAAGGTAATATGTTTAAGTCTATATGTGTTCTTAGTTCATTCATACCAAGTTCGTAGTTTTTAACAACATATGTAATTCTCCTTTTTGTTCCTGTAGCTAATTGTACTAACCAGGACTTTTCAAACTTTTATTTATGTAACTTACATATTTCTACAACTCTTACTGAAATATAACCCAAACTAGCACCTGAATCAATTAAAACAATAATTGGTTGGTTATGTATCATACCTTCAATTTCCACCATTGAAGTCCGATGATCTGCCTGTCAATTTTCCAAGGATGCGTTTCTTTTTGGTGTAGACCTTGCTAGTTCACCAACTGTAGTTGCTCCGTGTATTGTGACGCGAACGCGCCACCATGGGGCACGTCCGCTCTCACAGGACCTTCTTTTCCTTCGGTCTGAAGAGCTGAAATGCTCTTCAAATCCCTTATCGGGACTTTCCTACACCCACAGGACTCTCCTTATGATCTCCCTTTGTCCTATCAGGAAATCGGATCTCGCATGATCGCGAGTCCTGCAGCCACCGGATCGGGTCTCACATATCCCCGAACCCCGATGAATATTCTCCAAGCTTTCCTGCTCCTGTCGGAAACTTCCCCGTCGGGAAATCGGTACTTACGAGGTCGTGAATCACTTACCTCACGGATCCCCAATTCCCAACTCCTCGGGATCTCTTGCCACGTGTCCCTGCTGTTGGACGGCTCTGATCCTATCAGGAAATTGCGGATCGTGATTCCTACATACGAGAGTTTCTTGCCTCCGGAACCTCCGATGCCTCCAAACTCTGACTCTTCAGGATCCCATGCCACGTGTCCTCGTCGATGGACGGTTCAAAGCTCCCGTCGGGATATCGCAAAATCACGATTCCTGATGCAACGATTCCTTCCCTCCTCAAATCCCTGATGGATTAAATCCCGACTCTTGTCCTGATGTCTAACGTGTGTCTTGCCGAGATCAACCGCTAGGATTCTTCGTCGGTATTTCGAGACTCACAAGGTCTCAGTTCCCTCGACCTTTAAAACCCCGATGACTCTGACATCCCGATGACTCCTCCGGGACTTCTCCTCTGCACACTAGGAATTAAACCCTGCACAACTTCCCGAGATCTAACGGTTGACGGGATTTCATCGATCTCCTCTGTAAGATCCTGACCGTCGATTTCTCCTCCTTGAAGATTTCTTGAGAAGGGCTAAGTGTTCTTTCTTAGAACTTGTCCTCTGACACCTGCACTTGCATCTCCTGCTCGAACTTTCCTCGGCACAAACCTCCTGTGCTCTCTTTTAACGATATCATGAAGGTGCTATACCTCCTGAGATTTTCCACTCTGATTCTTTCAGAGGGACTTGCACGCATTCCTTGCACTCAACATTCAACAACTTCCCAAGTGTTGAATCCTTCCGACTCTGCGCACTCCTGCAACAGCAGTCTTCGATCTCCTTTGCTCAGATTTACAACTGAGACTTTTTCTTTAGCCTACACACTCCTTGCACGTCTTTAACAACCCAAATCCACTTCTGGGTGAATGAGAACAAAATTTAAACTCCCTCAGCCTTCATCAACGCACTCCTTGCGGATGATTTTCGACTTCACACCTTGCAGGAATCTCCTGGCTTAGATAGAGAAACAATTGAACCTCATTCCATCTCCCCTTCAGACTTCAGTTTGAAACATGAAATCACATGCACAGCATATACAAAGAAAATGCATAACAAGAAAGCAAACATTCATGAGCATAGCATCAATACACAGAGAAAATAACACCAACCATGAGTTTGAATCAAAGCTTCCTTCTATTAATTCAAATGCCTGTACATGGGTGTTCTTCATACAATATTCTCTTCTTGCTCTTCTCTTCTCCTGAATTGATAATGTTACAATGATACAAGGAGGGTGTCTATATCCGTTTTCCCTCTTGGACTTTAAAGCTATCAAATCTAGACTTAAATCCTACCTACCAGCATTAACTAAATTAAATGTCGTCTATCTACTAAAGGACGAGAGCTATCCGCTCAAGCTCCATTTACAATATACAAAGGCGTTGTCTCTTAAATGACTCATTTAAGATTTTCGCAACAGTCCCAAAGTATCTTCAAAATTGTGTCGGCTTTTCCAGCTGGCTTCCGCTTGATGTGTTGGCTCGCTTGATGTGCTGACGATGCTCCTGCATCATACTCCTCGGCTTGAAAACATTCATGGGCTACTGTCCATGAGCTCCTGCATGGTCTGTCCATGCTTCTGTATCACTGCTTCGCTCTCCCAGCTGGCATCTTCCACTGGATGATTTTTCCACTTGACCAGATACTCAAAGTATTGCTTCCTCCTAGTCCTCTTACCCACTCTCTTGTCCAGTATGCACTCCATCTGTGGCTTTTCTGCAACTGGCAATTGTTTCATCCACTGGATTATTGGCTACTCAATTCCAGTCTCTACTTCTCCAGCCCTGTATGGGTATAAATCTATGATATTGAATATCGGATATATTCCGATGCCCTCCGGTAACTCAATCTCATAAGTGTTTTCTCCGAATTTCTTCAGGACCTTGCATGGTCCGATCTTCTTCATCTTCAATTTATTGTATGTTTCTCTCGGGAACCTTTCTTTCCTTAAGTGTGCCAGAACCAGATCCCCAACTTCAAACTGAAGTTGTCTCCGATGTTGATCTGCTCTGCGCTTATATTCTTGATTTGAATCTATCAGTCGCTGCTTCACTCTGCTGTGAAGTTCCTTCATCGCTTCAGCGAACTCTTCTGCACTAGCGCTGCTAGTAGCAATCTGTTCTGAATCTCTCAGTTCAGCAACTCCTATCGGATGCATGCCATATACAACCTGAAATGGACTCTTCCCTGTGCTCCAGTTCACTGAGTCATTGTATGCAAACTCTGTTTGTGGTAATATGCTATCCCAACTACTATGGTGCTCTGTCACCAAGCTTCTCAGCAAGTCTCCCAAACTCCTGTTCACAACTTCCATTTGTCCGTCTGTCTGTGGATGATAAGCAGAACTAAACGCCATGTTAGTTCCTAGCTTCTTCCACAAAGTCCTCCAAAAATTCCCTATGAATTTTGTGTCTCTGTCTGAAACTATGCTTTTCGGCAATCCATGAAGTCGAACGATCTCCTTGAAAAACAAATTTGCAATGTGTGTCGCATCACTGGTCTTCTGGCATGGAATAAAATGTGCCATCTTTGAAAACCTGTCCACTACTACAAAGATGGAATCAAATCCCCTTTGCGTCCTTGGCAATCCCAATACAAAATCCATGTTGATTTCATCCCACGGCCTCTCGGGTGTGGGTAATGGTTGATAGAATCCCGCATTTTGCTTCCGGCCCTTCGAATGCTGGAAAATTCTACATCTGTTGACAAACCTCTTGACTTCCGACCGCATCCCTGGCCAAAAGTATGCTTCGCTCAGCTTTGCAAACATCTTGTCATGGCCAAAATGCCCTGCCAATCCACCACTATGTTTCTCTTTTAGCATATTCTCCCTCATGGAGCAATTCGAAATACACAGCTGATTTCCTCTGAACAACAATCCATTTTGGATCATATAATCTATCCATGGGCTTCTGTCTCTGAGAACTGGACTCTCAGCTGCTTCATATGCCTCTGCAAAATCTGCATCGCCTGCATACATGTCCCTAAGATTCTCAAAACCCAATGTTTTGACTCGGAACTCCTGCATCAATAAACACTTCCTGCTCAAAGCATCAGCCACTTTGTTAGTAGTACCTGAAATTTGTTTAATTACAAATGTAAAATTCTGCATATACTCTACCCATTTAGCATGTTTCTGATTCAACTTCTCTTGTTGAGTCACAAACTGTAATGCATGATTATCACTATACAAAACAAATTCTTTCGGGATCAAGTAATGCCTCCATTTCTTCAATGCCTGTATGATAGCATAAAATTCTTTGTCATACGTGGAGTACTTCACTTTTGCCTCATCCAGCTTCTCGCTGAAATATGCAATTGGTCTGTCTTCCTGACTCAAGACCGCTCCAATGGTAAATCCACTTGCATCACATTTCACCTGAAATGTTTTTTGGAAATCCAGCAACACCAACACTAGTTGTTCCGTTATCTTCCGCTTCAACAGATTGAAGCTCTTCTCAGCCTCTGCTGTCCAGTGAAAAGATTTATGTCACTTCTTCACTGTATCCATCATTGTTGCGCTAATCCCACTGAAATTCCTGATGAATTTTAGGTAGAAACTAGCCAAACCATGGAAACTTCTCACCTCAAATATATTCCTGGGTGATGACCAATTCTTGATCACTTCTACCTTATCTGGATCCATCCTCAACTCATTTGCCGAAATAAAAAAACCCAAGTAAATGAGCTCTGTCTTCATAAATGAAGATTTTCTCATGTTAATCAGCAGCTTCTCCTGTTGTAGCTTATTCATCACAATGGCCAAATGCTTCAAATGTTCAGCCTCTGTTTTACTGTAAATCAATATGTCGTCCAAATACACAATGACGAACTTCCCGATGAATTCCCTCAGGACTTCATTCATCAATCTCATAAAAGTACTTGGCGCATTCGTCAAGCCAAATGGCATGACCAGCCATTCATACAGTCCTTCGTTGGTCTTGAAGGCTATCTTCCACTCATCACCTTCCCTCATGCGAATCTGATGATATCCGCTCTTCAAATCAATCTTTGAAAAATATTTTGCTCCGCTCAAGCAATCCATCAGATCATCCATCCTCGGCAATGGGAACCTGTACCTGATGGTTATCTTGTTTATCGCTCTTGAGTCGGTACACATCCTCCAGCCTCCGTGTTTCTTTGGACTGAGTACTTTTGGAACAGCAGACGGACTCAAGCTTTCTCTAACTAATCCCTTGTCCAACAACTCCTGGACCTGCCTCTTAACTTCCTCATTTTCCTGCGGCGTCAATCTATATGCAGCTTTGTTTGGCAAACTAGCCTCTGGTATGAGATCAATATGATGACTCACACTCCTCATCGGTGGCAATGAATGAGGTAATTTGTCCACTATGATATCAGCGAACTCTTCCAGCAGTTCCTGAATCTCATCTGGTAAATCATGCACTCTCGTTCTAGTCAGAACAATTCTCGGTTTTCCAACCACAAAGAATTGTGGATCTTCTTTCTTCTTCACCTCTGTAAGAAGCTCCTTCCCACTCATGAGAAGTATTGTGTTGCTTACTTCCGGTTTCACCTCTTTATCTTTTATCGGAAGCAACCTGTGTGTCCTCCCATCCTTCTCCAGGGTATATGTGTTCATTCTCCCATCACGAACCACATTTCTGTCATATTGCCATGGTCTACCCAACAATAAATGACATACATCCATGGGAATGACATCACAGAGTACTTTATCCTTATATCCTCCTATATTGAATTCAACTAAACATCGTTTAGTGACACTCACCTGATGTCCCTTCTGTAGCCATGAAACTTTGTATGGACTCGGGTGATCAGTTGTTTCTAGCTCTAGTTTTTCTACCATCTTGGTCGAAATGAGATTATCTGTGCTACCACTATCAACAATAACCTTGCATACCCAGTCCTTGGTCTTGCAAGCCGTTCTGAACAGTCTGGTCCTTTGAGTTGAGTCCTCCACCTCCTTTCTGGGTGTTAAGAGAACTTTACGCATCATCAGTGACCTTCCACCTTCTGTGTCTTCGTCCTCAGCATCCTGCTTCTGTGCTTCGACGATGTGAGCTTCTCCACTATCCTTCTTTTTCTCTGGACACTCAAATGACCTATGCCCATTCTTCCCACATGTGAAGCATGTGATTACTCCACCTCTTCCTCTTCCTCTACCTCTAGTATGAGGAAAAGTATTGCCATCAGCATATCCTCCACTCTGCTCTGTATGTTTCCCTCTCTGTTCGACATATGGTCCCCTCTGTGAGGTTCCACCTCTTTCCACCTTACCCTGAGGTTTCTTCCATTCCTCCTTGGGCTTCTGGTATTTATCCTGGGTAACTGCCTTGCCTCTGGGCTGAATTCTGCCTCGCCCTCGCTGACCTTGCTTATGGCTCAGCTTTTCTTCGGCTTTTAGAGCCATCTGATAAGCATCCTCCATTGTTCGGATGGTTACCATGCTCATCTCGTCCTGGATATCGTATCTCAAGCCATTCATATACCTGGCAACTTTTTCATCATCGCTCTCCCGATGACCTACCCTGATATTTAGCTTGTAGAATTCCTCAGTATACTCCTTCACTGTCATCAACTTCTGTCTTAGGTTCTGCATTCTCCTGAATAGCGTGATTTGATAATCCCTTGGGATGAACTTTGCCTTCATCTTTGCAATCATTTGATCCCAGCTTTTAATCTTTTGCTTTCCTTTGCAGCGTCTATCAGCTTGTAGCTCGCCCCACCACAATGTTGCATGTCCCTTCAATCTTGTGACAGCGTGCCTAACCTTCTTATCTTCTTCGATATCTTCATAATCGAAGTAGGTGTCAAGAGCTCTAATCCAGTCTAGAAGCTCTTCTGCATCCAGATTCCCTTCATAAGTTGGAATGTCCATCTTTGTTTTTGAACTCATCCGGGCGATAGCCTTAATTAATCGCTCATTGGCTGCATCTTCGGCTGCAACTTCTCCTTGTTGTTCAGCTTCAACTTCGCCTTCGGAGTCACTTAGATCTCTAGCACTGGCTGTGCGTCTTTGCGTTGCCTCCATATCTTCTAGTCTCGCTCGGAGATCATGTATCTGCCTCTCCATTTCTGGATTCTGTGCTTGTCTCCCTCTTCTTCTCTGGTTCTCCCTATCCTCTGGATCGGGTGATTGTCTTTCTCTCCTTGGCGGCATGGTGAAATTTTCCTTTCTTCTCTGCTACAGAAAGCAAAGAAATTTTCTCTCTCTGATACCACTCTGACTCAAACGTGCCACCGTGGGGCACGTCCTCTCTCACAGGACCTTCTTTTCCTTCGGCCCAAAGAGATGAAATGCTCTTCAAATCCCTTATCGGGACTTTCCTACACCCACAGGACTCTCCTTATGATCTCCCTTTGTCCTATCGGGAAATCGGATCTCGCGTGATCGCGAGTCCTGCAGCCACCGGATCGAGTCTCACAAATCCCCGAACCCTGATGAATATTCTCCAAGCTTTCCTGCTCCTGTCGGAAACTTCCCCGTCAGGAAATCGGTACTTACGAGGTCGTGAATCACTTACCTCATGAATCCCCGATTCCTAACTCCTCGGGATCTCCTGCCACGTGTCCCTGTTGTTGGACGGCTCTGATCCTATCGGGAAATCGCGGATCTCGATTCCTACATACGAGAGTTTCTTGCCTCTGGAACCTCCGATGCCTCCAAAATCTGACTCTTCAGGATCCTGTGCCACGCGTCCTCACTGATGGACGGTTCAAAGCTCCTGTCGGGATATCGCAAAATTGTGATTCCTGATGCAACGATTCCTTCCCTCCTGGAATCCCCAATGGATTAAATCCCGACTCTTGTCCTGATGTCTGACGTGTGTCTTGCTGAGATCAACGGCTAGGATTCTTCATCAGTATTTCGAGACTCACAAGGTCTCAGTTCCCTCGACCTTTAAAACCCCGATGACTCTGACATCCCGATGACTCCTCCGGGACCTCTCCTCTGCACACTGGGAATTAAACCCTGCGCAACTTCCTGAGATCTAACAGTTGACAGGATTTCATCGATCTCCTCTGTAAGATCCTGACCGTCGATTTCTCCTCCTTGAAGATTTCTTGAGAAGGGATAAGTGTTCTTTCTCAGAACTTGTCCTCTGACACCTGCACTTGCATCTCCTGCTCGAACTTTCCTCGGCACAAACCTCCTGTGCTCTCTTTTAACGATATCACGAAGGTGCTATACCTCCTGAGATTTTCCACTCTGATTCTTTCAGAGGGACTTGCACGTATTCCTTGCGCTCAACATTCAACAACTTCCCAAGTGTTGAATCCTTCCGACTCTGCGCACTCTTGCAGCAGCAGTCTTTGATCTCCTTTGCTCATATTTACAACTGAGACTTCTTCTTCATCCTACGCACTCCTTGCACGGCTTTAACAACCCAAATCCACTTCTGGGTGAATGAGAACAAAAGTTAAACTCCCTGAGCCTTCATCAACGCACTCCTTGCGGATGATTTTCGACTTCACACCTTGCAGGAATCTCCTGGCTTAGATAGAGAAACAATTGAACCTCATTCCATCTCCCCTTCAGACTTCAGTTTGAAACATGAAATCACATGCACAGCATATACAAAGCAAATGCATAACAAGAAAGAAAACATTCATGAGCATAGCATCAATACACAGAGAAAATAACACCAACCATGAGTTTGAATCAAAGCTTCCTTCTATTAATTCAAATGCATGTACATGGGTGTTCTTCATACAATATTCTCTGCTTGCTCTTCTCTTCTCCTGAATTGATAATGTTACAATGATACAAGGAGGGTGTCTATATCCGTTTTCCCTCTTGGACTCTAAAGCTATCAAATCTAGACTTAAATCCTACCTACCAGCATTAACTAAATTAAATGTCGTCTATCTACTAAAGGACGAGAGCTATCCGCTCAAGGTCCATTTACAATATACAAAGGCGTCGTCTCTTAAATGACTCATTTAAGATTTTCGCAACAGTCCCAAAGTATCTTCAAAAATTGTGCCGGCTTTTCCAGCTGACTTCCGCTTGATGTGTTGGCTCGCTTGATGTGCTGACGATGCTCCTGCATCATATTGTTTTCACAATGATATTTCCCCTGAGAGGACAATCTTTATAGTAATGAGAACCATTACATTACCAACATTTTACTTTCTCCTTTTGGGAAATTTCTTTATTGAAGAATGTTGGTGGTTTGGTACCCTTATTTTCAGGTTGATTGAAAGGTTTACTAACTCTAAACTTATTACCTCCTTGGAATCTCTTATCAGCATTCTTGCTAGAGTAAGCTCCATGTTTCTTCTTAGGATCAAACCTCTCAACTTTTTCCCCATTCCAATTCCTTGAATTCTCATTTCTATTTATATATTGCTCAAAACAAAGTTTGGCTTTCCTCATGGTTTCTTCCAATGTTTTTGGGTTATCAAATTCAATTTGATCTTTATAAGAACTAGGTAAGCAACTCAAAATCATTCAATCTTTGGTTTTTCATCCACAATGTAAGGCACATAACGCATCAAACTCAGAAATTTACTAAATAAATCTTTCATTGTAAGATTTCTCAGTTTTAGTTCATAGATCTCCTTCGCTTTACCCTCATAATACTATTCAAAAATGTGTTGTTTCTTAAAATATCTCTTAAAGGTTTTCCAAGTGATTTTCCTTTCCTTAATACTTTTTACTCTTTTTATATCCTTCCACCATATGTCTGCTTTTCTGTCAGATTGTAGATAGCCATCCAGGCTTTAAGCTCACTTGAATAATTGTAGATTTGAAAATATTTCTGCATACCAGAGAGCCATGCCTCTGCTTCCTCACCAGTCTCCATTTCCCCATTGAAGGTTGGTGGTTTAATCTTCTTAAATTCTCCCATGAATTCATCATGTTGTTTAGGTTTCTTTTTGGTTCTTTATTTAGGAGTAGAACTACTTTTAGTAGACATTTTCGTGTCTTCTGTATCCTTGTATACTGACTCTATCTCAGATTCAGGATACTCCAATTTCCTTTCTTTCTTCTTCGGTTGGGCTATCTTAGAATTGCTAGAATTGTGTCCCTTATTTTTATCAGTATTTTGATTGCATAATTTCTCCAGCAGAATTGCATTTAGTTCCTCTTAAGTCTTTAGAATTATTTTGTTATCTTCTCTCACTGTTTTTAGTTCTTCTTTCATATCTGTTACTGTCTTTATAATTTATGAATGCCTATCATTATTCAGATCCACCTAGAGATGTCCATCACCTACATTCCCTTGTTCAAGATTCTCTTGATTATGTTCTTCTCCCTGAGCCTGAGGTACTTGTGTCATTTTCTTGCAAAATCAATTTATTTTTCTTCCTAGAGGTAAGAAAAAAATCAAGACAATTTTACATGTTAGATTTTTGTTGTGATAAAACCCATAAAAAGGCCAAGTACTGTAACCTACAACTCTGATGCCATTATGTCACAGACCTTAAATTCCAATAAAAATAAAAATAAAATTTATATATAAATAACCATAATATTCTCTAATGGTTCTTCVTCATCATTATTRTCACATATAATTTTATTCCTATTTTATGTCTTTCTTTGTTTCCCTTATGATACRGAAATTTCATTATCTTTTCAACGTTTTGTTATGATGAGAAGCTCACAGTGACTACATACTTACACAGAAAGACCTTTACAACCTCACATAGCTTGTCATAAAGTATTATAGTTTAATAATGGAACTGTTCCATAGTCGACCTTATCGTCCACCCTTATGTATCGTATTTATATAAGTTATCCTAAGTCTTCTTTCATTAAGACCAAATATTTGATAACCTATAAAATATAATTGTTATCACAAAGTGGCAAACTCTATATATGTTCATTGCTTCTTGGGTTCATGATATGTATAAGGTCGCTCGATGATTTGATTGTTGGCTATATCCCTCTCCTTATGGCTATAGGTTTACTATTGGTTCCACTGTGTTCTTATACTTATGATCCTTAATTGATTTCATACTATATGTTTTTTAATATTGTTTTATGGTAGCTCTCATACATAAACATGAGATTCATATATTAAGTAGGTTGCATTATTTATAAATCAACATATTTTGAAATGAGTTATCATTGTAAGCCATCCATACGTGTTACACATTTCCTTCGACAAGACGACTCAGACTGGAGGATTTATTTGGGTGTTTTACAAGGTTTAAACTCGTGTTATGGTACCTATTTTAAATTAAAACTTCGCCATTTTTTCCTTGTTAACCAGCACCCTATGTGGATCATTTATCATGCAGTGGTATTGCATGTGCCACATCTTGATGTTTTCATATCAAGGAGGATTATTCAGACGATGTCCTAAAATATGTATATGTGTTGGTTTGTTATGCCTCCAGGCATTAGGTTTTCTTGTTGGATTCTTTAGTTGTCCAATCTCTCCCACACTTAGCTCATTACACATTCTTCACTTCTTTCCATCGACTCTGTGTTCTTCCTGAGAGGTTTTCCCTTTTACGAGTTACAGAGTGCAGGTCCGGTTACCCCATTCTCATTTTCGTTTCCTCGGGAATTTGTTGGGTAAACGCTTTGGGCATCCATAGCTTTCTAGGGGTTGTTGTGAGTCTTTTCAAAATATTTTAGGGTCGGCACCTTTAACTGGTAAGAACCTCCCATAACCATTCGGGGTTTCCTGTAACTATGGTGGTAGCTTTAATTATATTTCTTGAGTATTATCCTTCAGAATATTAGTTTGTAGTTGGAGTTGAGCCTTATTCCACCGGCTATATCTCTTGTCGAACTTCTTTTTCTTATATATATATGCTTCCATATAATGCAATGACTGTAGGTTTTATAATTGGTTACAGTAGTCTTTTTTCTGGATTTGTTTCGAGGGGATTTTACCTTAACCTTAGGGGTTTTCCATCAGTACCCAGTAATATCATGAGTTCAGTAGTCTAGTTTACCATTACAGGATCAATTGACTTTTTATTTCTTGTCTCTGGTTGATGATTAAGACCCTTCATCTTTTTTTATTCATTCTAGACTTAGTTTAGGACTTTCGCTGTGATATTTAGCTCAGGCGGTGTTCGCACAGATCTTAGTAGTTACTTTAATTTATATGTTGTACATATGTTGTAGTTTTACATTAATTTTATTCTTGGGTATTATCTAATGATGGGCCATTTTGATGTTGTGAGGGGTACCCATCAGTTATACGACAACCCAGAACATCCAGGTGTGGTTTACAACGATGTAAGGAGATACCTCGGCACTTTTCTCATCCATGGTAAGATTATTTCTATTTGTATATATAACTTTCGTTGAATTAAATAACTCGCGCAACTTGCTAACTTATTTTCTTATTGATTATGTAGGTGTTGAGACGGCGGTTACCATGGAGCTCTAGAATACCCATGTATAGAAAGGTATTTGGGTTTCAATACTTCTATAGGTTTAAATATGATATCATCAAATGTGATTATTTTGCTCCTACATTTTGTCGAATTAGTCGACCGAATATTTTTGAATGTAATTATTCCTGAAAGTTGGGCGGCTTCGAACTGTTGTCTACGCATGTTATGATGTTGTAATACTATGTTTATTGATTCATTTTTCATTGATCTATAGTTTATAAACGAACTCTACTCGTTAGATTCTATACAGTATGTAACATTTTTACTTCGAATATATACATAGGGTATCTCGTTAAATTATCTAACAAGCTTTCTTCGTATTATACAATGTACTCTGTAACAATATTCCTTTTGAATAAATGTACAAGGTATCACATGAAAATCTGTTTGAATCTATAATACTTCATTTCCCCATTTATATACATTGAACCTTGGTTAATCGATATCAATTCCTATTTTGTATCGTTCCTTTCAAGTTGTATATTGTAGTTCGATGAACCCTATCTCTTCCATACAGATTTCTCATCTAGAACAGTCCCTAGATTATTACCTAGCGTTTTACCTATGAGTAATATTGATCTATTACTGATAATATGATTTTGTCCGTAATTCAGAATAAATATTAAATTTCCTTTCACAATTTTCTATATGAAACATATAATATGCATCTATATCTCGTATAACAAACATTAAATTATAATATTGTTCCAGTTATTTATGCAAGATAATTTAGCCACAGAAATATATAATAACACGGTAAACATTTAAATAAGCATATTCTTCACAAGAAATAAAACCTGGAACTTTGGGGAAACCACACGTTTAAGACCATGTTCTTCCCAACCTTAGACTAGAGTCTTTGTCACCTCTGTCACCCCCGAGATGAGTTCGGAATCCAAGGGGTTTCCTATGTGGCCTCTTGTAGAATTATAAGCTCCAGTTTCTTTGAGTAATCTTTGAATATTCATTGTGTCAAGTCAGTTAGTGTGTAGCCTTCTCAAGCTATCCAATTCGCCTCTTAGGAATGGTGTCCCATTCCCTTGCCATGACTTGTTTTATTTTGCCTAGGACTTGTGACACTTGTCTTGAGCCTCCTGCTCATTGACCACCTATCAGATTCAACTTTACACATGTTCACAGATTCTCCTATAAATCTGCAATGTGTCTTTTTGAAGTTGAGTTAACTCCACAACTTATCTCAGTCTATTGCCACTTCGCCAGTCCCTTTGGATTCCTAACTCCTTCTTTAACAGTTGCTTCAACGTGTGCCCCTTTTTCCACATGTGTTTATTTTCATAAAATAATCAGGTTTTACAATTCAATTTTGGTCAATCGACCAAATTGTCTTTTCGGAAAAATAATTAAAATTCTAAATTAAAAACAATAATAGAAATAATAATTAAAAATCCAAGTTTTGGGGTATCACACACCCAATTTTGGTGAGACCTATGGCATTGCAGAGAAGACATATCAGAGTACTACATGGAAAAATTTCAGACTCATAAGGGCTGAAATTGCATATATACATCAGAAGGAAGGTTGGCGAGAAGGGTAGACTCCAAATCGGGGTTTCAAAGGTATGTGCACTTAAAACTATCATAACTTTTGATTTGAATGTATGATTGAGATTATTCAAAAGCCATTGGAAAGAGAAAACATATAATATTATATTAGAACAAGGATTATAACTATTTGAAATCATTATTCCTAATATATTGAGGTTGTAAGTTGAGGGTTAGGGTTAGACCTTAATTAAGAATCAATGAAAATACCTCAATTTACAGGAGATAAAGATAAAGATGAAATCAATCCTATGGAATGGTTGATGATGGTAAAGGAATATGATATGACTCCTTCAAGAACAAAAAATTGTTTTTTTGGTGAATCTTAGAATTGGTGGATGAGTATTGATAAGGATAATAATTGGAAAATGTCATGGGAAGAATTTCAAGAACTCTTCTTAAATAAATGGATTAGGGATACAAAAATAGAGGCATTGTATAAAATTCAAGAGGAGTTAAAAGAAGGAAAAGAAGATATCAAGAAGAAGAGTGATGAGTTGTTTAAGATATGGGACCTTAATGAAGCGTTAGTTAAAGAAGTTCAAAAATTAAAACAAGAAAATATTAGCAAAGGAAAGTGGGGAAAATATGAGTCAAGGGAAGATTTGAAGAAGAAAGATGAAGAGATATGTAGATTACGAAACCATAATACAAAACTACTGGACAAGGTTAATGTATTGAAAGAAGAGAAGATGAATTATCAAAATTAAGAAGAAACGAAGATCTTGGATGAATAATATACCAAAAGACTTGAAGTGGAAATTTGCAAGAAGGTTGAGGAATCCTTAAATATTGATGAGGTAAAAGTAGAAATGTAATTCGGAATTGAAGAAGGACGTCAGAATTTGATAAATGGGGTGGCATTGTAGCTTCAAAAAGAGAAAGGAGACAAGATTCAAGAAGGTCATCGGAAGATACTTGAAGAAGTTGAACTTCATCTAGAGGATGTACATGTCAAATATGATGGTATTATCTCCAAGGTTAGAGAAATAAAAGACCAAACAACGAGGATAGAGGATATTATTGTCTCTAAAAAGAATATAGATGAAATGCATGTGCAGATTGAAGGAAAACGGTCAAATGTGAAACCATATTGACACCCTCATTACCAAGAAGATTTCAAGAAAGATAAGAAATTCAATATCAACACTATAAGGGAAGAAGATGGAATACTTGTCAATATTCATGGAATAAGACATCACAAAACCATTATTCAACAAGATATTATCATACACCAACATCTACTACAAATTGGAGAAGCTTCAACAAGAATACATGGAATCATGTGAAAGAAAATTATGCAACTAGCCACCAAGGATTACGACTGAGAATAATTGATTTTGGATGGATGGATCATCATCAATGGAAATAAAAAAGCAGTAACACAGGAAAATCATATTACTTGGTTTCATCACTTGTAAACCTTTAATTGTAAATCTTTGAGGACACAAATTTTTGAAGGAGGGTACTACGTTATGACCCAAGGGGGGCATATATAGGGCTAAACATATATGACCCCAAGGGGGGTCATATACAGGGCTAAATGTACATGTAAGGTGTAAATGTATATGTAATAGGGTCATCCTAATAGTAAAGGGGCCTCAAGTGTAGGTGTGGATAGGTATATATAGAGATCATGTATTCATTATTGAGGACAAGTGAATTGTGAGGTATAAATGTATTTGGTTATGTGGAGGAGGTTATCCTATTCTTTAAAGAGTTATTGTGTAACTCATATCTCTTATATGTATTGGAGTTGTGCTCCATGCTCACATTGCTATACATGGTGTGTACTTCTTTTATGTGACGATATATTAAGCATTCGGTTCATTACAACCTTAATATCTATATGCTAGACATAGTTTCTCAAAGAATTCATAAATTTTCTTCAATTTTTTGGATCCTTGTCTAGATCAACAAACGCTTGCTTCAAATGGACATCCCTAAATCTTTCCATACCATTCTCACTTCAAAGATCAAGCCCACAATTTCCAAATTTTGGCAGAGCTCACACTCTAACCCAATATAGCGAAGTTGTAAAGCTACATTCCACAAGATCTTACAGGTTGGCCTCTCCTATTGGGTTTTAGATCAACTAAACCTTCCCTTTAACCTTACCTAAAAACCCAACAATGAAATATATAGTAATGTCAAGGTTGCCTCCTATTGGGTTTTAAATCAATTGAACCTTGACCTTGTCCTCCTTTTTCTTAGTTCTTTTGGAACTCGCTCTTACATCTCATCGATAAAATTGTTTACAAGTCTATTTCCATCATACTTGTGAGGGTCATGAAGTTCAATTTCAGTCAAACACATTTATTTTTCAATGTAAGTGCATCTTTGAGTGGACATATCATATCGTCCATTCTTCCACTTACCTTACTAGAGAATAACGAAGATTCATTGCCACTACCTCGACCAAATTGAAACCCAGTACCTCTTAATGTGTCAGACATCCTTTAAGTACCCGCATGTGTTTTTCTAGGCTAGGTATTGATGCACAAATTTTCCCTAGAATGATCCAATAAAACTCAAAACGAATGGAATCCTATCAACCACCTTGTGCAATACATCATAATCCATAGAAGAGGATGGAGACTAAAAATATTTAAACATTCTCCCAACCCAAATCCTTCAACCCCTAAACCATTTTATAGCAAGGGCTTAAATTTGCACCCAATTAATGGGTATTATCCCCAGAAAAAGATGCTCAAGGAACCTAAACACTTGGAAGATGAGCACAACAAAACCCAATAGTAATTTTGCATTCAAATATTATTTAGAACATGGTTAAACACATTTTCCCAGAGTGGGTTTCCATAGCATGGATTTTAATTGTCAAATTATTCGAGCCTTAGACAAACCCAACTAGAAACTACTTAAGTTTATCAATCCACACCTACAAAATCCAATAAGAACACAATACCCACATGTCTTATAAATAAATTAAGACCCCAACACCTACATCCCTGTGAACATAACAATCCAATTCCTAAAAAATGGACATTTCAATTGAAACTACATAAAACAATGAGTCCAATCAGTGACTAAATTTGAAGGGCTACTCCTAATTTCAAGTTGAAGGGTATATATTCATTCAACCCTTCCATGATGAAAATTTGAAAAAGTAGTTGTACTTCAATTGACAAGAGTAAACTGTGTACACTTCAAAAAAAATATTATAAATAAAAGATTATCCTTCCTATTACTTAAAATGTTAAAATTTAATGAACAACGAGATAGATAAGTTGAAATTTCAATAAAAAATAATAATAAACATACTTTGTAATTTCAAATATAACTTTTTTAATGGGTTATATATACATTAATAATAATAATAATTTGTAACCATTGAGCCATGTTTTCTTTGGAGGAATTTCAAAGTGTTAAAAATGACAATATAAAACTTTGGACACAATCACAAAATCAAACATTTTTGTGAACACCCATTTAAGAGAGGATGTAATATATGTATCCATATGATGCATGGGTAGTGCATCTTATATTCATATTTTGAACATACCCCAAACTTTCTTAACCGTGGGAGTCAGGTTCATTCTAGGTCTTATTAGAAAAGAAGAAATTGTATTACATCTTGAGGTCTCTATTGAAGGGTAATAATTCTATCAAGCTACTATAAAAGCAACAAAGAGACCCTACTTGTGTTATAGGCCTCTAGGAACATGACAATATAGCATGACTACATCGTTTGGTTATTGTTTACGTTAAGTTGTTAATGATTTGGAGCTTCCCAAGATCCATAGAAACATGAAACTAGAGGAAATTACTCATTAAGATGACCAAGTATGTTATTTTTATTGAGGATATTGATTGTTCAATGTATCTCTCAAACCATGCAAGAATGCATGAAAGAGTGGGATGTTAGAGCATAATCCCTAATGCATAAGTTTGATAGTAATAAAAACTATGTTACCTTCTCCCTAAATTTTTTAAGAATCTCGCCTAGCTTCAAAAATATTGTTCCAAACATTAAAGTTACAAAAGCTATGTCTCCTATGGGGCATTCTCAAAATATTTGCAAAGTATTATCACACTAATGTCAATATTGCTAAAAACAAGAAGAAGAAAGTGAAAGAGTGCGATAAATATGCATGGAATCGGGAAAAGGGGAATGATCATTTTGGAGAACAAAGGAGTGAGGATTTGATGATGCTATAAATTGAATGAACAAAATCACAATTCTCATTGTTGTAATTCCAATTCTAGGTTTTGTGATGTTGACAATGTTCATTGTGTGAAAGTTCATATCTAAACTTAATCAAGAACATACAAGTGAAAATTTCACCAAGCTTAATAGAGTTTTTAATCCCAAACATAATCATTAAATAATTTTATGTGAAACAAAGAAAAACAAATCACTATCTTTATGGTGAGCTTGACCAAACTTGTACAAGATCGTTGGATTGTTGAGAGATATACATTCAATTCTTAGTTATGTGTTTTGTTCCAATTATCTATTATGTTAGTGGGGATGCCATAAATTACATACTTAGTGGTTGAGAGGCCCACCAATGTGCTGAATTAATAATAATATTAGATACCAAAGCTATAATCATGCCATGGATTTAATAGGTAAACACATAGCACTATGTATGTAATAAAATAACTATGGATCAACATGTTTGCTACCATTAGTGAGATGGAATATGTGAACCTGAAAAATGAGAGATGACCTTATTTCCTAAGTTTGCTCAATGTCTATTGTTTTCCCTTCAAAATTGAAATTTAGCAACTTATTTGTAGTTAATCTTACTAATAAGCTCCCAATGTCATTACAATTTTCATCCATAACCTATGACTAATTGTTTTGTTTTTGAGCCAAAAGTGGAGGCCAAGATAACAAAAGAAATGGAATTATGGCTAGTGTCGGAGGTAAAAATAACAAAGCAAATGGCATTATTGAAAGTATGGAATTCAAAAATATGAAATATGTAAACTAAATGCCATGTAAACTCTCATATTGACAACAATCGTCATAACACTTGAATTAGAGTGACAATTCACAAAAACAAGGTGTCTAAGCTTTCATCAAATGACACATAAAATTGTGCATACACCACTAAGTTGGTAGGATTTTTATCTAGGTGTGAGATATGTGATGGATTTAATGTTGTGGAATGATACACCATGAAAAGAGCTCCATACATGGAATAGATAAGAGCCAATTTGAATAGAGATGATTTTATCCTTTAGAGGCCAAAGTCAAGTATTATGTGATTAACCAATGCTCATTGACCAACCACCAAGCATTGGAAGTGAGGACATTGATGGATCATTGAAAATATGACCCTTCTTTTAACATTTCATGATATTTTTTATCCTTATAAATGACAATGACAAGTAATTTCAAATATTTACAATTTTTTTTTTTGAAAGGTGGTTTTTGAATGAGCCTTCTGGGAAGGATTCAATTTGGATCAGACTCAATTGCAGAAATGGCTTATTACATAACCCTTAATCGGTGCCAAAAACATAAAAAATACAGGCATTCAATAACTCCTAAAGGGTAAATTATGTACAGTCCTAAGCAAGGTAAAACTTTATTCTCAAGTTCGTGTCAGATCCAATGAATGGGAGATAAATGAATCAGTAAATGGAGTACCTGAGGCCAACATTTATCCTTTCTATTGAGTTGAATGCAATTTTAGGACTAGTGAAAATAAGTTGTTTAATCGATGGAGAAATGATGGGATTATAAGGTAAGGTACAGTCTTGGAAATGACCTTGTAGGTGTCAAGTACATTAAGCTTGTCAAATTAGGAGGTATAAAAAATTTATCATCATATTTTCATTTATAGATTTAATGTTGTAGATTGTGGATCTCTACAATATGATATCTGGAGTAATGTTGTCTAATATTGGGCTGTACTAGAGGCTCAGTTATCTTGATTTAGGCTGTAACTGTATAGGGGGCCTATTATGCCTTAGATTTAAAATTTGATGAGCTGAATGTGCTTGACACTTGCAGGAAATGAGCTTGCAAAATTATTTCTGGTTTCAAGAAGCTCCAGAGGCTAGAATGGCTTTACTTGGGCTAAAATAAAATCATTGGTGAAATTCCTTCTGAAATAGGAGAGATAACTTATCTTAGTCATTTGGACTCTGTATACAATAATATCACATGGAAAAACCCAGATTATATTGATAATCTTACCAGGCTACCAGGCTACAAGAGCTTTTTCTCAGGTTCAATATGAAAGTCCATCTACAATTTCATGCAACTACTTTCATTGGATCTCAGTGACAGTGCCCTTGATGGCGAAGTTCATCAAAGAATCATGAACCTCCAAAATCTGTAGGTTTTGAATTGATATTATTGCACTGTGCCCCAACCGGTTCCGTGATAATATACCTGCAGAGCTAGGAATGAGGAGTAATCTATCGGCATTGAATCTCTTGGGGAATATAGCCCACGGTTTGATTCTAGCTAGGATTTACAACTTGAAGCGCCTTTACAAGCTTATATTGTTCTAGAACTTTCTCAGTGAACCCATTCTCCAAAGCCTGGTGAATTGTCAAATCCTACAGTGAGCTTGCCTCGAGGAAAACTATCTTTCTGGTACCCATCTCCCTCTTGATCGTTGAATCGATGAGATTGTTACTGTTTTTATTTTTTGGTTTGGTTCTTCTGAATTGAGGGTCTTTCGAGATTCTATCGGTTTATTGGATCATCCATAAGGAAGCGGATGAGGAAGCGGAGAGTTATGCTTAAAAGTGAAGATGGGCGGTGAATGGAAACCAACGAGTGAAATGTGATGGCTCAACGATTTGGAGGGAGAGAGCAATTAACACAACAACTGCTCTAAACATGGATGGAATTTCACTGGAAAATTATCCATCACGAGGTGATTTTCCCCTCAAATACATTTAAAAAAATAGAGATCTTCTAAGAAAAGGTAACAAGTACATATAATACACTATATATAACTCTTATATAATAAATAACATTATATACCAAGGTAAATTTATCTTAACTATGGGTTTATTATGAGTTGAGAGGAATCAAATATTTCAAGGTACAAACCTTCCCTCTAGGTGCAAACTTTTCTTCAATTTAAAAAAAGTTTTCATCTTGAGGGACTTGATCCATCGTAACACATAATAGCTTCGGAGTTAAGATGAATTTGCCACATGTCAACTCCATGTTGATCATGAAAGGAATTACTTATCTCCCTCATAATGATTACTACATCATTGAAATGTTATAGTTATATATACATATATGTGTGTGTGTGTGTGTGTGGAATTAACACAATTATGAAGGAGCTCGTTGGTTGTGGCAGTTTAGGTTTTCCTCAGTCACATGTTGACATATGAATGATGTCACTCTAACATCGTCTAATACCCCACCTCACATCATCATGGATCTTGATGACGAATACCTCCTCGACTATACAATCAATCCAAATCTGGGGGTCGCCATCTAGTCTACACACGTCTCCCCACCCCCCTCGACCTCTCCGCCAAAATCGCACGTACCACCTATGGATGACACTTCCCTTCCCCTCCCCCTACCACGCTCTCCCTCACACCCTCCCTCAGCTTCTCCCTCGTGTGTTTCCCCTCCTCTCTGCTTAGACAGGACTCTCCCTCCGTCTTCTCACATAGTCGAACCCTCACTTTCATTGATCTCCCCCCTTGCAGCCGTGGTACTAGTTATTTCCCCCTCTTTCGATAATGATCTAGCCATCCACAACCATCATGATGAAGCCTCCATCAGGAGATGACACGTACAAAATCATCTGGTTGATTTCTTGTCCCGAACTCCCCCCATCCAGATGACTTTCTCAGCAATCTTCTCACAAAGAACCTTAATTGTGAGAACCCTCTGATTTCTACGGTTGCCTCAATCGTCATCCTTGGTGCTTCTGACATGATTGAATGGGGTAAGACAAAACAATGCCTAAAGCATAAAGTGGGGGTAAAAAACATGATTCTCAACAACAACTTTCAATTGAATGAAGTAGAAACAATGCAGCATGAAACCCTCATTGCCAGGTTCGTTAACAAGAGGCTTTCGGCAACCTTCCTATGGCACTAGACGATGTAGAACTTCTCTCTGCTTCTCATCTATTCCCCCAAATTCCCAGTCTTGGCAAAAGGATGGTTGACATGAACTTTATGCTTGGCTCTGGATGCAAACAAGATTTTGGCAGGCTCTTGGTCCTATAGAGCACAATCTCTTTACCTCAAAAATTAGATTCTGTATTTTGACGCCACAACAAAAAAAGTGGATTTTCCCCTATCTGGGTAAGATTGTCAGGCCTCCCTCTCATTTTTTGGTCTGAGGATGTCTTAAAGGAAATCAATGACTCCATCAACCTCTTCTACGAAGTAGATTGCTCCTACACATCCTCTGGCTACATGGGCATGGCCTGGATTCTAGTCAGCGTGAAACTCTTGAATGGCATGGCCGAAGAAATCACTATCTCCTACAGGGACATGTCCTTCACTCAGACTATCGACTATGAGAGTATTCCATTCAGGTGTGGTCAATTCCACCTCTATGGACATGTCACCAAAGACTGCTCAAAGTGACTCAAAAATCTTGGTGGACCAAAAATTTCACAAGTGGTGGACCCTCTCACAAGCATAAGCTCCCATCGAGTTAGCACTAGGACCCTCCTCGACTCTCCTATTCAACAGTGGATCCATAGGTCATCGATGCCCCAACAAATGATGCAACTCCTCCACCCCTCAAAGGGTTTGTGCCAGGACCCCCGGGTAAGGAATTTGCTCCCTCTCTTTTTACAAATCCTCTCATTTCTTTTGGGATTGTATTTGGATCACCATCCTTTCTAGTCTCAAAAGGCCCCTTGGAGGTTCCTTTTCTTTGTAGTCTCTCAGGCCTTTTGAGATCTTGCTCCACCCCCC
>ML805563.1:8682-22970 GCA_009831015.1 Picea engelmannii
TGTTGGTACATATTGATGAGTCATAGTTGATGAGTAGTTGACACATGATTGGTACATACTTGGTACATGGTTGGATGCACTTGTTTATGGTACAGGTTGATTCTAGGTTGTTTGGTACAGGTTGGTGCATGGTTGATGCACTTGTTTATGGTACAAGTTGATTACAAGTTGAGGTACAGGTTGATGTATGGTTGATGCATGGTTCAGATTTATTGGTACAGGTTTACAGCAGAATATCTCACATTGATAGTGTGACAGTGGTTTCATCATTCTACTTCTAATTCAGGGTGGCAGGACGAGGCAAGGACAAGTGGTTGTAGCCACCTTTCAGTTGTAGCCTAAGAACATAGGGGGTTGTAGCCTCCTTCTTATTGTAGCTAGAGAATTGGGGAGTTGGAGCTTCCCTCAAGTTCTAGCCTGAGAAACTAGGGGGTTGGAGCCTCCTTCCAGTTGCAACTGGAAAAAAAAGGAAGTTGGTGCTTCCAATGAATGTAATTCTTCAAGACATATAAGAAAAATCATTCTGTGGTTTTCTCTTGATTTTGGTTTCCACGTAAAACACTAGTGTACTATGTATGTGTGTGATTGTTTATTTCATACTGCTCATTATTGAATAATAATTCTACATTGATATAATATTTGAAGAAAAATTATTATAATTACACTATTACTTATTCACCCCCCCTCTCAGTAATCCAACACTGTCTACAGGTGTACAGGGATCATCGATGCAAGGAGTGCAAGCCTCCCCGTTGACTTCTCAAGTTGGCCCATCCCGACCAACCGATGAAAAGAGAACTAAGCATAGAGACGATATCATGAATGCTAAATTGATTCCGAGCATTCTACTTGCTTATCTACCACCTCTAAGTGGTGCCATCACTCATGACAGTGTACCCCGCGAATTTGAGTATGCTTTGATCACTGCATACCTTCCAAAAGAAGTGTGCACAGTTCGTGTCGACCAGGATAATCTCACCACGTTGAATTTCAGTGACTTCAACCTCGGTGACATGAAGGTTTACAGTATGCTCGTCCCTCATAAATATTTGACGTGAACCAAAGGAAAGAAATCCAAGATTATCGCTCATTCATGGACCCAGAACCTCACGCAGTCAACCCTACTTAATGTAATGAAGATTCCTCACTTCGGGAGGCATCAATAAGTGAATGCATGCATCAAGTTGTTGTTGTCATGCTATCATGGAGGATACTTATGGTTGAACCACTGCATCACAGTGGATCCAACTTTGATCAATCAGATCACAGAGCTAAGCATGCAAGGCCCCAACCCATAGGATGTTTACCTTGGAAAGACCACAGATCGTGCCCTCGCCCAGAGGATAAAGGATACTTATGGCGATGTGGAGAAGGGAGCGTGAGGCTACAAGGTAGATTCTATCCAGAGAGACATAGTGCACCTTTCCTGTCAGCTGATCGTAGGCAAGCTAGTTTGCAAGAACCAACCGACCCAAGTGACCAAATTTGTAGTAGACCTCGCAGGGAAGTGTGCGGAGGGCCTACATATGAATTGGGCCAAATACTTGGTGAACCAGCTAGAACTGGACTGCAGGGAAGCATAGGACCAAGGGTATGAATTCCATTTTAGCTGTATGCTCATATTAATCGCTTTCATTGCATGGGAGATGTCGGAAGGTGCAACCTTCTCGGATGTCTATCCCTTTGAACCACTAGCCGCAAAGTTCAGTACGTTATGGTATTCCAGTGACATGAACAAGCAGTGTCAGTCCAATTCCATCTTCCACACTTATTACAACCAAGTGAAGATCGTAATCCAGGCTACGCCTCGCATCACCCCGAACACACTTCACAGATTTAGGCCATTGATGAAATTCAGCATAGACCGCCACTTCATCTACATCACACCGTGCACTAATAAGCATCACCAACATTTGCAGTCCCACTACAAACTAACAGAGGAAGACTTAGAAGAGATTACTAAGGAGTGGTCGGCGGACCTCCTTATCCCAGCTGACCTAGCAGAGCTCTCTGATGTTGATAGTCCAGAAGCCATGCACAATACACTTGGACAGAGAAAGACCAAGAAGAATGAAGAAGCATAGAATGTCCACAACACTTCAGCACAGACTCCTTCTATCTCACCTAAGCGTAGAGGTGATGGCGGAGAGATATATGGCACCGAAGTCGAATAGAAGAAAGACGAGGTCACACTGCTAAGAGATGAAGATGATCCCTCAAAGAAAAGGAAGGTTTCCCCTTCGAAACCTTCTTCAAGGAAGAAAATGAAAGAAACTAGAACCAAGTTTGAGACCACCCTAACCTCAGATGACTTCAAATTCATCGTCCCTGCACTGAATGATGATTCGCTGGAGATAGCAGAGAAGCAGAAGGATATGTTCAGTCGGATCAAGGTCAAATTTCAAGAAGTGCAACAAGCAATATAGTCCAGCTGCACAGTTTCCACTGCACCTCTACCAGAAGGAACATCATAACTGGGAGATGATCTAGCTCAACTCCACCGGATTGTTGATATGGTCAAATCTCACCTTCGACGAGCACAGGAGGAAACAGCACAAGCCACCAAGGATCTAGCACAAGCACAAGGAGCTCTGCTAGAATAGCACAGTAATGCAGAACGAGAGAAGCTTGCTATGCAAGAGAAGTTTGATGAAGAGAAAGAAGAGCTACAGAAAAGAAAGGGACAGTTGCTCACCGAGCAACTTGAAGTTAAGGAAAGGGTCAACAAATCACTTCGCTCTGTGACAATCGTAGAAGTGAAAATAGAAGAATGAGTTCCATAGCAGGTGGCACAACTCGAAGAGCTAATCCAGAAGCTCCAGCAACGCATCACAGATCTAGAACTCTGCATTGTACCTGAAACCCCTCAAGAGATAAGAGACCAACAAGAAGCAACTACTCGCAGCGCAGTTGGCAGATTAAAAGTTCTTACCTTGGAGTGCAAGCAGCTAAGTAACCAGAGCGCCCAAACATACGAAAACCTTACAGAGAATCCAAAATTACAGGTGTTGGAGTCACTGTTCCAGGAAGAAAAACAACATACGGATACGCTACAGGCACAGTTGAAGGCCCTATTGGCAGTAGATAGAATGAAGAGATCTCATGAACAATGCACAACACAACAACAGATCCATATGCTTCAAAGTAAAGTGATGGAATTCACTCAACGACTTCAACCTATGCAAGACAAGGCATGTCTACTATTTATAGAGGTCAAGAGCCAAGGAGAAGAGCTAGGCCAGGTCGTCCTCACAGTAGAACAGTGTCTGGAAGGACCGATGAACGACATAGTAATCCAGGACTTCACCAAGCAAGAGGCCACAACAAAGCAGCAAGTCGAAGAAAATCGGGCCAAGCTCGAGGTGTTTGAGGTAGAATTGGTCAGACCAGAGTGACTAGGGATGCGTCACAGGTGAGTGTTGGGGGCCTATTGGCCCTTGACCATTGGGATTTTCTTGGTCATGTTGACCTATTTTGGGACTTCGACAGCCTGTCGAAGGAGGAGCACAAGACAAAGTGGAGATCATGGGATCTCGGGCCCCTTTTGGGCCTCTTTTTGGGTTTTTGGGAATATGTAATGGGAAAGGGATGTTGGCCCATGGGTTTACCCATGTTTAGGCCTATTTTGTAATGTATAAATAGATACCTAGGTGATGTAGGAAACGGCCGATGAGCTAATTTCCAAGTGCAAGTAATAGTTGTATATGCTTTGTGCATGTTATGTGAGACTTGCAAGGCTAAGTTCAAGTGATTGTAAGAGATTGAGTAGAATATTTTGTGCTATAACCTCACTCGGGGAAGGAGGTTCTAGAGAGGTGCACACAGATCTCCTGTCCTATGCAGAGTGGGGTTTGTATGGCTCTGTGCATGTAGATGACTGATTGAAGATAATAAAGAAGAAGAGTTGGTGGACGTAGCCCTAGGATGGAGGTGAACCACGTAAACACTATGTTATCTTGCTTGGTGCTTGTTTGAATGTGTTTATGTCTTCTTGCTTAGTGCTTTGAGATGATTAGATAGATCTGCTTATGCTCAGTGCTAATGATGTATGGAATTTTAGATCTAATATACATGAATATGCTCAGTGCTTGATCAGTTACGGCCGACCTATTTTACTTATGCTAAGTGCTCATATATGGTAGATTTTTGTGAATATTGCGAGGCTCGGTTTTATCAAAGAAGTAGATAATGAGTGCATGTTAAAGAACTAACAATGCTAAGTGATTTATTAAGTTGTATAATCATAGATATGTGTCACAGCTAAGGTTGCATACACTTGAGTCCTGCAACCACCCCTGCCTCTACCTCGGGTGAGACTTCATCTGCTTCGCAAGTGTTGTTAAAAGGGTCAGTAGTTAGGGTTTTGTTGGTGCGCTCTTGTAGCGTTGAACCCTGGGTCTACCCCTGTGCCAACACAAACATACAAAATATCTCAATAGAATGATAATCATGTGTATTTATAATTTCTCATGAGTATTCCTAGGGGTCTATATCAACTACCCCTTATTCTTATATTATTTCCTCCTAAATACGTAGTGGGCCTATTTATTACTCATAAACTACTAATTGTGCATATTCCATGATTATTACCACATTACATTCATTATCCCCTTGGGTACCTCCCTAGGCACCCCATATTATCCTCCCTAGATACAATGATAATCATGTGTATTTATAATTTCTCATGAGTATTCTTAAGGGTCTATGCCAACTACTCCTTATCATTATAGTATTTCCTCCTAACTAGCTAGTAAGCCTATTTATTACCCATCAACTACTAAGTGGGCCTATTCCATGATTATGACCACATTACATTCATTATTCCCCCTAGGCACCCCATATTATCCTACATTGGCATTAATGCATGTGTTATGTTATGGGGTGGAAGTGGTTTGGTGATATGTAGTAAGGATCTCAATTATAGTGTCACAAGAATAGATAATTAAAAATAGATAATAATAATAAAATCTTGTCTATAGACTCAAATGTGGCATATGTACCAGTGGTAAGTTCAACATACCACTTAGCCACAATGCCCATGAGCATGCATTCAAATAGTCTAATCCTAATATAATCCTATGTGATGTTATTAGAAAGCAACATAAGAAAAGTCATCATGTGGTACATGGTTACTTTTTGGCTCAACCTTTGAACTTAGAGGTATCCAACGGAAACTTGGTAGGGACGACTTCCCAAGTTGCATAATGTAGAATAAGATCATTGGTGACATTTTTAAAATTTGATAGGTTCAAGCTAGCCATAAATGGAAAAATCATCGAGGAGGAGGTTCACCAAAGTTGAACACATTGGAAGAACTTGAGATATTGCTAGAGGATTGTGTGGAATGAGATGGGAAATCTCTGAGAAAATGAGGACGACCATGGATTATAAGATATGTCTAAGGTGGTAAGAGTTCACAATATTGTTAAAGGTACTAACTCTTTGGTTTTGACTGCAATTAACAAGTTGTTTCAAATAAGTGTGTTTAGTGAATATGTCTCCAAAATAATGTCACCAATGAAAAAAAAAAAATGTGAAAGTTTAAGTGGTGAATCGTGTGATTACCAAGTTCTTTCCAATAGTAATAAAGATAACTTTAGTGACCAGGTTTGCTATGATGAAAACAAGAATAAAAATCACACCCCTAAGATACTATCAGGGATCAAGAAAACTACAAAATCGAGAAGGACCTTCCAAATGAGCCTTCATGGAAAGTGATGAAATCTCTTGGTAATGTAAGAGAAATGAAAATGTGAAAGAGATGAGTTATAATATCCGATACTTTAGGGGATAGAATCCAATGGGAAAATAGAATCCAATACTTATGTGCTTTAACATTCATTCCGTTCCACTCATCAATCCTTTTTGAAAGTTGAATTTTAATTAAAAAAACACACGAAACTAAGCTAAATTGTGAAAAAATATATTAAAATGTATGATGATATGCAACTTGGTTCTAGAAATCCCAAAAATTATATTAAAATATATGATTCTAGAAATCCATGTGTACCTATGATTTCATAGCATAACATAGATTATAAATAAGGCAAAAGTGAGAAATGATTGAATCGTACTAAATGAACTGATTAGTTAATAAAATATGCCCAAAATTGCCTTTTAATAATCTTTATTTAGTTTTACCATTGACTAGATTTGATTGTAATAATGGGTTTTTCATACCTTTAACTTTTCGATGTTCTTCTTTATATAGTTTGACCATTGACTAGATTTTATTGTGATAATGGATTTTCCATGCCTTTAACTTTTCGATGTTTTTCTTTCTTATTCTATTGGGCATAAAGCAAGCAAAGAAAAGGATGGATACAAAAAGTAATAACTAGGGAGCTGGTTTAACGATAAGCAAAAGTAAGTATGCCTTAAAAATATAAAAAAGCAACATATTTAACTAAACAAGAATATGAATTATAAGAAAGAAACATATTTAACTAAACGAGAATCATGAATTATTTAGAGTTTAATTGAAATAAAGGAGTTATATATATATATATATATATATATATATATATATATATATATATATATATATAAAGAGTTAAATAAAGTATTTAGAATTTTAAGGGTTAGTTTAAGCAGKTATAAGGCAAATCTGAATTCTCCTTTGAAGTTGAAGAGGTTATGTGTTCTATTTTTCTAATCTTTGGAGAAGTGTGCTTTTAACTTAGACATGGATAATTTATATTGCTTACCATCCATCCACTATAATAAAGTTTTYGAAGTAAGGAAAAAAGAAACACAAAGACATTAAAAAAACATCCACTATAATAAAGTTTTAGTGAGGGGGGCATAATGAGAGAAGTTATAATATAATTTCTCTCATTATGCCCCTCACATTTATGTGAGCCTGCTCACATATATGTGAGCCTGCTYACATAGTTTTAGGGGCAAGGAAAAAAAGAAATATAAAGACATTAAAAAAAACATTAAATAAAGTGTATTTTTAATTTTATTTTTTATAAACAAATATGTATAAAAAAAATGAAAAAAAGTTATGTAAGTATAAAAAAATGTAATATTATATATAAGAAAGTTAAATCCTTTTTATCGTCCCACAAATAAGGAGGTCTTATACATTAATTTGGTGTTTGGCTTGGTTGTGATCTTAAAAATAGATTATTATACAGCTTGAGTGGGTCTAATGGTTAAGAACATGTGTTTCTTTCTAAGAGGTCACATGTTCAAATCTAGAAGGGGGTAGGGTATGTATACCTCCGTAGACTTTACTAGTCAAATCGTTGGACCTTGGTACACCACCACCACCTCCTCCTCCTCCTCCTTCTTCTTCTTCTCCTAGTGAGACCTTCAACGTGAGGTTTTGATAAATACACAACAAAAGACAATGCATTAAATTTAATCTCCAACACAATATCTTTATCTTCTTCTTCTTCTTCTTCTTCTTCTTCTAGTAAGACCTTCAATGTAAGGCTTCTTCTTCTTCTCCTTCTCCTTCTCTTTCTCCTTCTCCTGAAACCTTTAACGTGAGGTTTTGATGAATACACAACAAAAGACAATGCATTAAATTTAATCTATAACACAAAATTAAAAGTTAAATTTAATCTATAACACAAAATCGAAAATTTAAGAGTGGAAGAGAAATGTCACCGCTCATATATCACCTAACTTCATAAATTCACATACATCCCAATTAGTTAGAATAACAAAATAATAAAGGAAAAAAACAATTATAGTAAAACAAAGCTTCCTCCAAACATCCAAGTATATAAAGCTTTGTACTATGATAAACAATGTCAAGTCATTTTAATATTTCAATCAAACATATGGAATGAGAACTTAAATATAATATGTTTTAAATGGAATACATTTATCTATATTCTTCCTTTTCTTTTCCCCACTTTCTAGTAAACAAATTTATGTCTATCAATTGCTTGTTACACATTTCCATATATTCGTCTTGGGGTATTGATTGGAATACTTTTATCTATATTCTTCTGTTTTTTTCCCCAGTTTTTAGTATACTTTTTGTGAGGATTTCTCAATTGTTTGTGACACATTTCCATATATTCTTGCTTGTTACACATTTCCATATATTCGTCTTGGGGTATTGATTATATTGGAATACTTTTATCTATATTCTTTTGTTTTTTTTTCTCAGTTTTTAGTATACTTTTTGTGTGGATTTCTCAATTGTTTGTGGCACATTTCCATATATTCTTGATTGTTACACATTTCCATATATTCGTCTTGGGGTATTGATTATATTGGAATACTTTTATCTATATTTTTCTTTTTTTTTCCAATTTTTAAGTATATTTTTTGTGTGGATTTCTCAATTGTTTGTGAAACATTTCCATATATTCTTATTGTGATATTGATTATATTATATTTAACTAGTTTTTTAATAAGTTTTTTTTTTTTTTAAGTAAAAAGGGGTGTTGCCTATTATATTATATTAACAAAAAGATATAACAGTGCTATAGCCGCTAAGTGTGTCGTCATTTTATCGGAAACCAACATTATTTGGGGCTCATATGTTCCTTCTAGATAAAAAAACAAAAGATTGTTTCACCATCTGTCCTACCCGGAGGAAACCAGGATAGATGGCCATGCATCGTCTTAAGATTGTTTAAGGCATTACGGAGAGATTTTTTATAAGCCTGGACTTGTCTCTGGACAGTAAGAGCTAAAGCAAAAGGGAGCCCCAACATGGCTAGAAGTAAAAGAGAAAACTAGACTGAAATTGACTAGATCAAATACCCGGTGGCCTGTCATCCTCGTCCTCCTACCACGCTGCTATGGTGTGCATGAAAAACGACTGGGCGCACGTTGGGCATTTTTTATTTGTCAGGGCATTGGAGTACGCTTCGAAAAGCATATCCAACCATTGCCCCATGAGGAGGGTCCTATGCTCCTGGTCTGCCATCTGTCCTCGTAGCTCAAACACTAAATCAAGTGTGTCGCATGGAGGAAGGGTGGCGGGGCACCAGTATGTCCATGCATGGCTCGGTTGGAAGGTGGCACTGGGGTCTCGTCACCCTCGCCCGGAGTGACCTTCGTTTCCCTTGTCGTTGCCTCGCCTGGAGTAACCGCCTCTGTGCCTGCGTTGCCCACACCCTTGTCCATGGCTGCCATGTCTTCATGGTGCTCAATTATCGCGCAGGTCCCCTGTGAAACCAAATCCATGTAAGCCACTTCCTCGACATAACACGTTGGGAATTCCTCACAAAGCCCCCCCCTCATGCTACCTCTTGCTTGAGGTTCCAGGGTAGTCGAAGTGTTTTCTGTGTAAGGCACTTCCTCGACATAACATGTTGGGAATTCATCACCAAGCCTCCCCATCATGCTGCTTCTGGCTTGAGTTTCAAGTGCAGTCGGAGTATTTTCTTCCTGCATAGTGCTTGTGGGCTGCCAATTATCTGAGAGTGAGAGTTGTTCTAGAGGGGTCTAAGCGCACTCCTCCTTCGCAAACTCATTTGCATAAGCCTGGAGTGAGAGACGGGTTGCCTGTGCTCTCTGACGAAGAATGGAGTTGGACAACGAGAGTGCTCTTTCCAAATGTTGTCCCCTCTGTCGTTGAGCAGTGTGGGTGTACCAAGCCGACCCACGATGGGGTTTACCTCACTCCCTAGGCATCGTAGTGAGGGAGTGGGTATCAAATGCACCAGGGCTCGAAAAAGTCAGAAGGATGCAGAGAAAAACGCACCAGAGCTCACAAATGGCGGAAATCTACAAAGCAAGAATGAGTTGAATGTGACCATACCTCCTCGCTTTCACAGGCTTGTGAGACGGTGAGACATGGCTCTGCATTAAATCTGCCATAGTAAATGCTTGCAGGGTCAGCCCTTTCCCATGAGGGAGAGGTAACTTACCCAGAGGTCCGTTGTAATGGCCTACTCCCATCGTTAATGTTAAATAGATGAGGAATGACCTACCACATTTAATATGAAGCTGGGTGTTGTACCAAGTGACGATGTTATGCATCGTGTCACCCCATCCGAAAAGTTTTTTAATAAATTAATGCATATACCATTTGATATTTAATGTGAATATCTTTATATTAAATAATATATTATTATATTTAAGTAGTTTTTTAATAAGTTAATACATATATCATTTGAGATTAAATATCTTCACATTAAATAGTATTTATTTTAATGTATACAACTTTAATTCCTCTGTTACGAATTCCTTCTTAATAACCTTGTCCTAAAAAATCAAATAACCTATAACTTACACTTTGGACACTGTTATCAAACCAAATAAAGTGACAACAAATTGACTTTCTTCTTAAACTCCATATAAGAAATGGTGGGTCTTTGTGATATAATGGAGAGATCTAAATGGGAGAATGCACTCATACTTCCATGGATATTTATGTCCAAATTTTGAGCAACATCGGATTCCTTGGTAGGAATTTCAATGTACCCTTCCATCAATGACAATTCCCAGCACGCCTCCCTATGACCTCCACCAATATTGTTCCTCTTGAAAATCATTCTTTACCCTTATCAATGTATGCCATGATAGACTTAACCATCATCTAGTAACTCGTGACCACTTGAAAATCTGGACAATTATGTTTTAAACATGTAGGCCCCTTGCATATGACCATTCCCCTTAATTTCACACATGATGAGATGGGTGGAACATCTTTATACTTAACCTACTCTATAAGCAAACAATTCTTTTTCCATTATATTCAACAGTTTAAAGAGGTCGATTCTTACTTCTTAACCCACTGACACTAAAGATGTACCCATCATAATGTACTTCTAAAGTAATAGTTATAACATATTCATCATTGTTATTATTCGTTTTTACAAAAATGTGTGGTTGATTTTTTTAAGAATATGAATCATATCGATAATAATAAAAATATGGCTAACCTTTACTCTAGCAAGTGGGATAAATAGGATACAAGTGGCTAAAGTGGGATATAAGTGACCATTGTCAACGTGAACCACAATGTATATATGAAGACCAATCACAAATTATGTATCATAATTCCATGAACAAGCTCAATCATCACTCATAAGCTGCCATCAAAAACCCATAAACTATTTCCAGGACATATTGCCATAGTTATTTCGAGACTAGAATTAGAATTAAGGTGAACCATTCACTGCAATGCCATCAATGGAATTTAGCTCCTCTTCTCAAATGTTTTTGAAAGGGGTTAGAATAGGATGAAGCTTATGATGGTTAGAAAAAAGAAAAAATAGGAGGTAGTAGTTAGGAAATACAAATTTTCGATTTTGTGAGACTAGAATTAGAATTAAGGTGAACCATTCACTGCAATGTCATTAATGGAATTTAGTTTTCTCTTCTCAAATGTTTTTGACAAGTGTTAGAATAGGACGAAGCTTATGACGGTTAGAAAAAAGACAAAATAGGAGGTAGTAGTTAGGAAATACAAATTTTCTATTTTGTCTCATTTATTTTTCTTTGTCCCTCACATAAGTTGCCCAAGCTTCATGTTGGCCTTTGATTGATATAACTCTATGGTACAAGATTTATTCTAGGGTAGGTGCATGGGGTGTCAAGTTGTGTGATAGGGTTTTCATGTCTTGTGTTAGATTTTCCATGAAATCCTAGATCATCATTTGAGTATTGGTTGGTTGGATGAGATGGTCCTCCATTAAATCTACTATCACTTTTGTGGCTTCCTATGTGTCCTCTCATCTTTTATTCATGTTGCACTGGATTTCTTCAAATAGTTTCTCTCTTGTCTTCGTTTTCTCGAGCTCTTCAATTGGAGCTAGTTTCCCCTTATGTGTCAAAATGTGTGTGGCTTTGTGTAGCTCTACAAATATTTTTAGTGAGATCTTGGTTTCCTTTTTAGCCCTCTCCCCAGCTTGTTGGCATCAATTAAGGGTAGCATAGTTGATCCTTATTTCCCCTTATGGAGTGCAAGGCATCTTGATTGGAGCATCTCGGTTCTCAAAGACCCATCATTGCATACTTTTTAAGCCTTCCCAGATGGCGACAAATTGAAAATTCTTTGCTTGCACACAACTATGCTAATCTATTATTTTTTATGCCAACTACTAAAAGACTTGATGGTGGGCATACACATATGTGGAAATCTCATTGAGCTCTGCCCTAACCTTCTTGGCACATGACTTGAATTCCATGAGGCCTCATTTTTATTTCTTTGTGTGCCTAAGTTGTTCCTCCAACTCTATAATTCTAGCATCCTTTTCTTCATTTTGACAGAGAAAATTCTTGATGTGTTTTTCCATTTCTATGGTGAAAGAAGTTCCATCGGATGTTATGGAGAGTGGGTCTTTGTTGACATCTTCTTTTATTGAATTCTCTTTGAAAACCGATAAGGGGTTTCCTCCAGTAACTGGGATCTTTCTGGTTTGATACTGCACAAATCTACCGGTAGCCTTATCAAATATGAAATTCTTCAAATTGGCCACCTTGTTGGGTTTATAGGGAGTGTGAAGTTCCAACCCTATTTCACCCACTAGGAGGTGTCCATTGGTGAGGGGGACCTCTATTGACGATTCTAGGATGTCAGTGTCCATGGGAGAAGTTTTGTTGTTCAACACATCTTCATCCCTCTTTCTTTCCTCCTCTTCAACTACTTTTGTTGCAGCCTCATCTATTTCTTCTTTCTCGGTTGTTGTTGCTACTACCGCTTCTACTTTATCAGTTGTTTCTTTGGATTTAGCTTATTTTTCTTGTCCTTTCTTTCTCAATAGTGTCTTCTTTCTTATTTTGTACTTTCTCTTTCTTTCATCGCTTCTTGTCTACAACTGCCTCCTCGAATTGTTTCTATTTCTTGTTTGCCTCATCCTTGACATTTGCAGTGGATTTTATTTTCTTTTCTTCTTCATCCACTGCCTCTAATTCAACAATCAAGGTTGTAGTTGTGGCTTCCGCTACTACTACCACTAACTCTTCTTCATCTCTCTTTCATGCCTCTTCCCGGTCTTTTTCCTCAACTAAGATCCTTTCCCCCTGAAGAAAACTTATTGATATATTCGGGTGCCACAATGGATCTCTTTTTCTTCACACTTAGTTGATGTGTACTCCCATCTATGTCTGTGCTTTCTACAATATTCCTTGACCAATTCCTTCAAGTCATGTCTTTAAAACATCTCTTCTCTAAAGAGAAATGATAACAATGTGTCTACCTTACCTTGAGCATGTTTAACTTCTTCAAAGGAGTAATATCTAACCCATAATGGTAAATGGGGCTAGATGGATTTCTTATATTTGTAGATTGAGGCCCAAACTCTATTGATCATGGTCTTATACATGATCTCTTACAACACTAACATGTCATGGAAAAACCTAGGGAACAGATGAGGAGCTTTGATGGCTCCATATATCCTTATGTATGTCCCATACTCCAGGATATACCAATCTCCTATTCTTCACACTATTTCCTGGGCCTTATTTGTCATGCATGGAGTGGGTGAATCAAATATGAATTGGTATAGGGGTTCCAAGAAGTAATCACAAATCTCATGATACTCGTTCCTGTATTTATGCTCCCAAAGAACTTTACAGTAGATGTGTATGGGAGGGTCAGTTCACTACCAAGCCTAGCCCATCTTTGGATATTGATGGCATACACATACCATGTCCAATAGGTAGGAAGACATGTGGAAATTGGGAAACTTGTCGGGGGTGGTCTCCTTGGATATTATGATGGAGTCCTCTAGAGATGTTGATAGGATATCTTCCCAATTGAAGGATGACCCAGTGTCAGCTTAGTAGTATATGAGGGGAACTAGAGATAATGTGAACTTTGATGCATCATGTTCCTCGTACAACTTACACAACATTGCTACAATGTATTGGTATGATGTCCTCAATGAGGTGGTGGGATATTTTTCTAAGGGCCTTATTTTGAATGTCTTATTAGGCTTGTACCATATTTTACACAAATATTTTACCTTAAGAGGAAATTTCCTAATGAGGACCTCGTTTAGTGACATGTCTCCTTTCTCCAAGTGACAATATGAGGCTATGTTCTTTGCTCGGAATCATTCTATGGGTTTTCACTTGGCATTGAGGATATATATGTTATATAGGTTGACATGTTAGACTATCCAAGATATTGCGTCCACACATGGAAAAATGGTTGTGTGAGTTACCACCCTATGTAACCTCAATTTTTTTATGAACCTAAAGATATCAAGTTCATATTCATCTTCTGCTTCTACAAGGAAAATGTGGTTCTTTAATATTGGGAAGACTTTTCCCCTTTTAAGTGAAGTCCCCTTCTCTATAAAACTTGTGGTGTCATCATAGATTGGCCTTGGGGTGACTGCCTTCTCTTCATGGTGGCTCCT
>ML805563.1:27190-48613 GCA_009831015.1 Picea engelmannii
AAATCATACCAACTTTGTCAGTGAAGGGAAGAGAGTATCAATGTTATTTAGGAAATTTCGTTAGTATAGAAATCTACAAAAATGACTAAGTTTCGGTGATTGTGGGTTAGTCGGGACTTGCCGACGTGGGTTTGGAAATCAAAGTTCAAAAATTCTAGATTAATGTGAGGATGAGATAGTTCTTGGTTGGGCTCTACTTAGTTCGTCACTAGGAGAGCATTCAGTTGCAGGATTAGGGTGAGGACGTCACATAGGAGAAAAGGTCAAGGTTTGGGTATGAGGATAGGACTAGAGTTGGTCAAATTTGTGTAGGGTGTGGCACGAGGGGGGCAATAGTTAGGGAAACCTAGGGTACATTGAGGTTTCTATCACTCGGGGGAAGGTATAAGAGGAAAGGCTTGTGACGGGTCTATTTACTAGGAAATGGAAAGGTGTATTTAGCCTAAACTAGATAGTAAACAATAACATGCAGTGAATTAGGGTTAAAGATCTACTTGGTGAAATGGTGACACGTGGATAGAAGGTTCTTGATGGAAGGTGAATTTTCTATCCAGCAGGGTGACTCATCAGCATACACTCGACACTTTCCCTATTCCTTAAAAAAAAATTAATACCACATGGGAATTCCTTTTATAGAATTCTCCTTGGCATGGGAAATGAGGTACCGAAGATAGTCACCTGAACTTCACTAGTATATCGTCCTTGTCGATGGGAAGTTTGTTGATTCAAAAGGCTTGTGTTTTAAATTTATGCATCACAAGAAATGCCATGAACTCCATCATGGGTTCATGTGAACTTCCCTGGTATCAAGGTTTGGCATTGACGTACTGGCAAAGTTAATCGAAACATCACTAGTATAGAGGTTGTGTGTTGGAAATATTTGTATGAATGTCTTTGGTACATCAACTGAGTCAGTTGGAAGGTGGTTGATGTATCAGTGAATTTTAGTGCAACTTCATCGATACACTCATATTGAACTCAAAAATCATTAAATAGTATGCCCCTTTTAGTGTATCGTTGAGTTAGTCATGAACTCGTAGTTATTTCTTGTATCGATAAGTTCATGAGGAACTTTTCGATATGTTAGAAACCCCAAAATGCAAGTTAGAACAATCTTCTTGAAGGAGAAATGGTAGACCTTAATGAAGATTATAAAGTTGAGCTAGATCAAAGAGACTTAAGAAATAAAAATGGGGTCTCTATTTCTTGGTTGGAATTGACTCTATGAGCAAGGACACAAGAAAAAATGGAAGGTGTTGGTGCCTGACACAACAATTGGTGACACACTAGGTGAAGCCATGAATTTCTTCAAAATTATCAAAACACAAGACTTCTAAGAATGGAAATAATTGTGGTGCATAACCCAAGGGAGAATGAGTAGGTACCACAATTTTCAAAGTGCATAATTTGAAGAGACAAGTTTGAATGATGCAAGAGAAAGGTTATGGCCATGCCTAGAGAAAATTGATTACAACAACATATTCTTTTAAACCAGATCATTTCAGGAAGGTAGATGAAGTACTACAAGTATATGATGCATCATGAATGTTGATAATACAAGTTGATTATGCATTTCTCTAATGTTTCTCCACTGCCAATGAGCGTCCATAGTGACGATAAAGATAATTTCATGTATTACATGAGCTGGAATGACTTTCCCCATGACTTTACCTTTATAATGTGATTTTTTTATTGAATTTAGAGAGAGGTGGAGGGATTTTATTTTTCCTTTAAAGGAATGCGTGATCACAATTGTGAAAGTGAGATTCACCAACTTGATTATAGATGAGCTAACTCCCCGAGCAACATTCCTTGATTACTACAACTTCCTTCATAAAGTAGTTTCCAATCTTGTTAGTTTCAGGAAAACACAAAACCTGCTCTTAGATATGACCATTAGCTCACTCTCATTACAATTTAAGATTGCAATTCTCATCTAATAAAGGACCTTGTTTCTCTACCAAATCTAAGCCAGAGTAATGCACAACAATGTTTCATAGAGACAGATAAATTTGTGTCTAGAAGAAAAATGTAGATTTTCAGGCTTTAATACCCATGTGCCATATCAAAAAAAGTTATTCAAACCCATGGCACTAAGTTCCTTGAGATTTCCTAGGAAAGAATCTTTAAAGAGAGAAGAGGAAATCTAATTATAATAAAAAACAAATGAAAATGCAAAGCATAAAATGAAGCAAGCATGTGCAAAGTTAAAAAAAAAAAAAAAATTAAAGATGGGAAAACACTCTCTTTATTAATTTACAATGGAAAGATCCCTCAAAGGGTAGTTAATGTTGTTCTTAATAATTTGGCCACTGATGAGGAGGAGGTATACATCCCCTTCAATACTTTGTAATCTATAGGTACCTAGGCCAATTGTTTCCTTTACTATGAAAGGACCCAGCCGCAATTGTTAAAACTTTGAATGTTTCCCTTTGTCTTCGTGTGGCTTGTCCCACTTGACAACCAGGTCACCAACCTAAAAGTCCTTTTCACCAACACATTTTGTTTTCAAACCAATGTTTAATATTTTGTTGGTGAGCTTAAAATTTCTTTTTATCTTTGGCGTGAGTCTCTTCTAGTTTCAACAAGGTGTTGATACATTTTTGGATGATAGGGAATTCTCTCCTGCGAGATTTTTGTGTGAGTTGAAGGGAGAATGTCTTCCTTCCCATAAATGAGAAAGTAAGGAGAGGAAATTATGGAGAATGGCTTCCTTTAGGAGTAAAAGTTATCCTAGAGGGAATTAGGTAATGTGTTGTGCCAATTCCTCTGCTAATCAACTACAATTCGCTTAAGGATACAAATCATGTTTTTGTTAATGGATTCGACCAAGATATTTCACTGGGAGTAATAGTTGGTTGAATATTTCAAAATGATCCCTTTCTCTAAAGAAACCTCAATTAATTTCAGTGATGAAAAATATGTAGCATTATCAAACACAAGAGTGGTGGGTACTCCAAACTTGGTCATAATCTTTTGTTCCAAAAAAATGATTACCACTTCATCATTTTCCTTAGTTAATGACACAAATTTTTCCCAATGGATGAAATAATCAGTGGTGGTTAGGATATACTTGTGTTTCTTAGATGAATGAAGATTTATCTCATAGATTATTTCTAGCCCCCACTGCTCGAATGGATCTTCGACATCAACAGGTTGAAGTGTGATGACGGGTCCAAAAGGCCTGTTCAACCAGGTGAGGGAGAACGTCGGATGGAAAGTCCCAATTAGACTCACTCTCGTTTGGGATGGTGTTTCCAATTAGTATATTCGCCTGGTTTCCAAACTAAGTCTACTATCTAAATATGAATCTGAGAACCGAAGGTTCTTAGATGAATTAAAATCTAAACTAAAATACAATGATTCTACCTATAGCTATTCTAAGATGCAATCATAAACTATGCTAATCCTATCATGATCAAGAGATAACTAAAGGAGATTAAATACAGTTAAGAAAAGTATCCTTTTGAATTAGAAATAGTTCATAAATTCAAATGGTATGTAAGCATGATAATATCATTAAGAAGACAATAGAAATAAATTGTTATTGCATACAACAATATTATAATTTCATTCAATAAAGGGAATTGTGACAATTTGAGTATACAAAAACATTACAGAAAAAATTCATACATATGAACATGATGTACTCAAATTAAAAAAAATGCATTAAGAATAGTCTAAAATACATTCACCACAGTCACAGTTCCAAAAAACGCCTCTTTCTCTTTATTCATTAGGAATAATAGTACAACCTACAATACAAAGTGAAAAAGTCCATGTTTCTCTACATTCATCTCTTTTATGTAATATGAAGAGACGCGGTTCAAACTATGTAACTGTCAAATGATCAATGAATAGTTACGACCCTTCGGTTCTCATTCTCGATTGGGATATTACAATGATTAAAAAAATGATTATGATGCAATTTTTAGTTACAATGATCAAGTGGATTTCAGTAGTTTCATTTTGTCAATGAATCTTCTCCATAGCCTGAATTCCTCGAGGATGGTATCTACTTTTTCTAAATGAATATTTTCAAGTAACATTTCCCCGTCACAAATCAGACTAATGACTTTTTCCCTTAATATTTCCTCCATCTACTGCATGAAATTTTCAATTAATAGGATCAATTAATTTGTCTTCACTATTCGTTTATTGAGTATTTCCTAATCAATTTATTTTGTGGCTTAGATATCCTTCATGCTCATATTCCTTTTGGTCTCGACATCTTCTATCATTGTATGAGTCGATCCTAGTTTTCCCAAGTCTACTATGTTTTCCATCCTGAAATGTTCTAGTATCTCTTCGACTGCTCTCCATAACTTCATGCTAGCTTGATCTACCTTCATCTGAGTATTCTCCATGTTATTGAGGATATATTTCCCTGTGTCGATTAAAAGTTGGTCTTTAATCTTCAGCTTGTATATATACATTGGTAAGTTGTCAGGAGGATTAGCACAAACATATTGCCATTTGACGATATGGTCATATGAATTTTGAACCTTCTTATATTTTTCTTTCATGGAATTCATTTGTTGGGATACTTTCATGTGGTCTGACCAATTCTTTTGAATGTTTCACATAGTAAGAGAAATATTTTTTTCGACATATCTCTTAGTGTTTCATTTTCCTTGATGGATTATTCTATAATGATTTCGAGGAAAACTATTTTTGTCTTTCTTTCTTCTACAGTCTTCTCTAGGAGATGATTATCTTGTTGTAATGTTCAGACTTGTTCTTCAATCTTTTCATTATATGTACTGATTTCTAATTGTTCACCTTTGAGCCTTGCAATTTTTTTATCATGTGTAGCTTTAAGGTTTTTTGCTTCCTGTAGGTGCATATTTTGGTTTAGATCAATCTTCTTTTCAAATTTTGTTGTTAATTCCCTTTCTTGAAGTCTCAGTTCTCTCTCTAGTTCTTCTTTGTGCAACTATTCTTCTGTCAAGGCTTCTATTCTAAATTCACTAGCTACATTCTCCTTGATTATATCAATGGAAGTTTCTAGTTCCACTATTATTGATTTTGTTGTATCCAGAGTTGTTGAAACTTCATAGACCAACATAACATTCGAACCAACAAAGGCTTTGAGTGCTAAGGAAACCTGTATTGCATTATCTTTGGGATTTGGTCTTGCTTTCCACTTGATAACTTGTTTAGTCGTTCCACGAATTGTATCATCTCCTTCTCTCTTCCTCTTCATCGTCCTCTTTTCAATGTCCTTAGTTTGGTGTCTATATTAATAGTCACCTACAAAAACAACTTCACCTTCAATTCTAAGTCCTACAAAAGTGACTGAAATACTTCCTGGTATGGCTTCCAGGGGAGTACATTCTTCCAATGGAACATTGAGTATACTTTTGTCAGGATTTATTGTCACCATCGTGCTACCTTGATCAAGTCCCTTCTTCTGGGATTTGGAAACATTTATTTTCTCATCGTCTTCTTTCCTTTCTATTTCTTCCTTTGATTGTCTTACATCTCCATTTATTTCTTCTTAAGCTCCATATCAACTGACTTTTACCCATTATTTCCTTCAGAGGGTGGATCTTCACCTTTGTTCTTTTCTAACTCAGTCTTTTTTTTCTCATCCTCGACCTTCTTTCTCTATTGATATCTCTTTTCAACTTCCTCAAATTTTCTTTCTCTTTCTTCTTCCTTGAGTTTATTTTCACATTCTTGATCCTCCAATATTTCTTTGTACTTTTGGAGTAAGGATTTGAATTGTTCTATCCTCAAGATCTTGTCGTGTTCTTCCTCTTTCTGAATCTTTTCTCAGGTTGTTTTAGCATTAAGTTTGTCTATCGCCTATTCAAAATACAAGTCTCCCTTGAATATATATCATGAAAAATTGACTTCATGCATTACCTATAGCGCTAACTTGACAACCCTCATATGGTCATACACCATATTTTTCAAGGTCATTCCCTTTTGGTTTGTAACACATAGACATAATTCCTTAAGGGTTTCAACCTCCTTTTCAACTTGTTTCTTATTCAACAGAGAGTATTATCCAACGTGAAGAGGGAAAGAGGGCCAATATTTTTTGTTCTTCTTGGACAAGTAGGAAGCAACTCCTTTTTTCTATTGTTTGGTATGCAATCTCTCTTGCCAACAATTTATCGCGGATATATTTTGGTAACAAATGTGATAGTCATGTAGCCCCAAATATCATGATGAAGCTTTACTATTTTTTCATGTACCATTCCCCTATTCCTCTCAGAGCTTTGATAGCCCCTAGGGATATTCTGTATGGGTGAACACCAAAGATGGCCTTGTGCAGGGGAGAAAGGAAATAATCACACAGGTTGTAAAAAAGTTATTTACAATTCACTTCCCACATATGAGAACAATAAACATGGATTGGGCTCTGATCTGGGCTCCAAGCCCAATTAAATGCCAAAAATATGTTGGCTATGCAAATTGCATCTATAAGGTATGACAACATCTAAAAAATAGGATTTTTCATACCTTGAGGTTCTCTAACTCGATTTGTGATGTTGAATGATAGGACACCAACCCAATTGAATGAAATTCCAGTTTTGGCCACTGTGTAGGCCATCATAAACCATTCCATCCTAAAGTGGGTGCTTGTCTTCTCTCCCTAGGGTCTGTAAATCATTGCATTCAATATCTTGTATGGGTCTTTCATATAATATGTTGGCATGTATCTCTCTCCTTTTAATAACAATTATTCATTAACGAACTAGTTTTCCATTAGATTTTTGAAGTCATTGTGATCGACCCCGAATTTGTTTAGGAACAATTCATCCAGTGAAACATTGGGTTCCATGGTTTTATACCAAACCTTGATGTCTTCCATATTGAAAGATGTAATCAGAACACCTGAAGCATTTAATATCAACCCCGTGTCCTTTTTCTTATGTCAAAAATACCATTTGCAACATCATTATAGGGGAAAAGTTCTGGGCGAGAAACCACTGTGTGAATGTTGCTTTTGGGGATATTTCTATACTCATCAATGTCATCATCGTCCGATGGGAAATCCTCATTCTGGAACATTTCATGAATTTCATAGTTGTTGTCGAACAAATCAGTATGTGCTGACACAAACTAAACTCCCTAACTTCAACAAGAAATTAGAACAAAACATAGCAGAATACAAGCTTCTCCTTAGATTTCATTGTAATGTAAATTAGTTCAAAGAGGGACAAATGACATACCATTTAAACGTCGTTTGATCCCCTCTAGTATCACCCTTTCTACATCTTTGGATTTGTGGGATATTGAACTTGTTAAGAAGCACAAACCAACAAAGAGAGAGAACAACAAAACATATATTCCAATTAAACCTATGCATAAGATCAAGGAGTTATAAAATAAAAATGGATACACTTTTATAAGGAAGAAATATATCACTGCACTATATTAATTAAAGTGGAGAATGAAACCTATGCTTTCATGTTGCAAGGTCCCTTCCAATGGCCATTTGCTTCAACACACATACCTTTTCTCCAATTCTTTTGATGAAGAGTATTCACAACCTGACTTGTAAAGCTAAAGCAAAGATATCACAAGTACAATATTTTAGCATAATTCTTCATGCATAAGCCAGCCTAGCCTTTCCCATGAGATGTCCCTCTTTATATATAGTGAAGAGAGATAGATGAAGAGATTAGGATAATCCCACTAATCATAGAAGAAAGTGAGATCCAAACCAATCAGAGGCCACGTCATCCTTCTAGAGATTCCATTCTATAACCTTTGAGAATTTCACCTTTTTCCTTTGCTTGAGCATCATCGCACCCTAAACACAAGAATCCTGCAATGACGTCGTAGTCCACTGTGGTGCAACATGTGACAATCATGGATTGTCGCACCCTTATCATTTGGCAAGGTGCGACGATCTTATTTTGTAGGGTTTTTAAGAAAGGAGAGATGATTCTATTTCCCAGGGAGAAAGTCTCATTTCTTCAGTAGCTTCAGGGAGAAAAGGAGTAAGAGATACACATATCGTCATTTGATCACAGGGGTGACCAAAATAATGTGTAATAGAATTCCCCTCAAAGTATGAAGTTGGAACATGTGACAACTGAAATACTTCGTAGAATGTGTGTGTCGAGAACAAGGAGCACATCGGTCGGAAACCAACAAACAATCAAGCATCTGCATAATAATATACCATTTACTGAGGTAGGAATTCCCATACTCAGACTACAAGTGACTCTAAGCATAAGTGTCAATTGAGTCATGGCCACTAATCATACACTTTGGATCCATGTCATCATGATTCAACATAGCCACCAGAAATACACTGTGGATCTATGCTATAATGACTCAAATTTGGACATTGCCATGAGAAATACACGGTGGATCTATGTGTTAGTACATACTTATGATTAATCCATCGTAACCTGGATATATGTGACAGTATCTAGGGTCTTCATTTCCATCGTCCCGAAGTACGAATCTAACCATTTGATTATAGTTTTCGGAGTCGAACATGGTAGAAACCACTTGATTACTGGTCATTAATGGATATTGTTAACAAGTGCGAGGGAAATCACCATTGATTTGAATGACCCCCAAGGTACTCTATTACAATCCAACGAATGTGAATTAATGAGCTGAAGTCGAACACTCAATGGAATATTCCAATTAGAGGTCAATGATGTGAACCCATTGTTGAAAACAAGGAAACTTGTCATTGAGGCATGTTGATTCCAAGGTACTAAAATGATTTCTAAGTCTAATTCATGGATAATGAGTTGAAGTCGAGAGGAAAATACTCATCACAGTAGGGCCTCAAGGTATCCCTCATAAATGACACAAAATATGTAACAGATTTGAAGTGGATCAGAGTATAAAGTGATTCAGAACTGACTCGGGGAAGGCCGACATGGTAATAGTTTGAGGACTACAGATGGACGACTCGATAGAAGGATTTTTTAGGTTGAAATTCTCTTGAACATACGAATGAAACGACAATTGTCTTGGCAACATTGACTCAAGTAGGACCCAACATATAAACTTGTGGATGATCAAATGAGAGACAAATGGATTTCCAAACCCAGATACAATAATGAAGAGGGGTGTCATGTTCAAGAGAGACATACTTCCACTGACACGGATACAAATATACATTTCTTTTCGAATTTCCCCCCACCATTTATGGCGAGTACCTCTTTATTTTTACAAAAGCTTGAGGAGGATAACATATACTTGTAATATAAGCTCATCCTTCGGACTAGTCCCTCGAAGTATTTTTAACGAACCTTAGGAAGGAGTGGTTCAGTCCCATATGGGCCTTTCAATGTTTGTTTTACGAGTCCAAAGAAAGAAAACTCAGGGGTTTTTCATGTTTAGAGAGTCTGAAAAACACTTAAAGAAAACTTCAAAATATCTTTTTTCGTAAATTAGTCAGATGAGACCGAAAAAGAGATAATCTACCTCTCATCAGACATTTTCTTCAAATACTTTTACGAGTGTGAAAAGAACAAGGTCGCTCAACTATATTTTCATGTTTAGGGAGTTTGAAAAGAGCATAAAGGGGACTCCAGGGGGGTTAGTTTTTCATATTGCCATTACGGGTCCGAAAAAGTGACAAAATTTTACTTGATTGCATTCTCACAGTTTTACGAGCGTGAGAACGAATAAAGACCATGCTCGACGTTTTTTACTAAAAAAACCTAAAAGCATATATACATCATAAAAACACGCAAAAACGACCAAAAAGGGGTGATCCATATCAAAATTCCGGTTTCCAAATCCCTATCCTGCAATATTAACACTTTGAAAAGTTCATTAGGTTTTTGACATAGGTGAAAATATTTAAAAAATAATTTAATTTTAAATTAAAATGGTAAAAGTAAGTTAAATAGGTCAAAACAAGTTCATTTTACCATTTCATTTGTATTTTCACCAAACTAGTACCAAAACCCCTCTTTTTTCTCCGATATTCAAGTGACAAATTTGGAGCGCTCTGTAGATGATTTCTTGAGTCATTTCCATGAGGTAGGTGCTATTCCTCCCCTCTCTCTTTTTATAGTAAATTTTTTCAGTTTTAATGGTTAGATTTTGAGTTTATGGGAGAATTTCCGGATAGAGCTGTAACACCCTGTTTCCCCCCGTCTGTAAAAATAACTATACTGGCCAAGGACTATGGCAGACTCAAAGATGTGAATGGACCTTAGTATAAAAGGTTGACGAATGTAAATAATGTTATGAATATATGTTGCAGGACTGCCGGGAGGGGGATGTGTTGAAAAGAGACCACGATGGTTGATGAAAGGTGGTGGAAGGCACCTAGAATGGTGGCGTTAAATTCCACCGAAACCAATATCGTATTTGGTCTTCACTGGCCCGAAGATCAAGAGTGGCTCGATGGCCCCGAAATGAATTACTCGCCAGGTTGGTAGGTGAAGAGGCTCCTCATGAGTTAATGAGGGATGGAGGTGAACCACCCATCCGTGGAAGCCTCAGACCTAACCATCCTAGGAAAGTTCGTGCCACACACAACCTCGCCGGAAAAGAAAAGGCAGGAAATAGGTGTGGAAGGGAGCAGTGGCGATGGATATCACAAGAGGGAAGAAATCAGAAGGACTCTAGAAAAATACACAGAGTGATTGATAAGCGGAGAAGAAGGAGAGTAACCTTTGTTTTCAAATTCTCACAAACAGAGACTCAGTCTCACAACATTGTGGTCTAAGCTCAGGGGTGGCTAGTGGTAAATCCATTCGGAATCGCTGAGCCTATGATTGGGTGGAAACGATCACCCCTCTCAACAGTTGCATCAAACCTAGTGTGTGTGTGTGTGTATGTTTTGAATGGATTCAGTTTTCAAGTCTGTTCTCGGGAAATTTATTCCCTTAATTGTCTCAAGTAATGCCCTGGATAGATCTCCCCACATGGAAACCCCTTTTGAAAGTTTATCCAAGGGTCTGCTGAAGGATTTTATGGTGTAAGTCTTAAAACATCACACAAGGGAGAATGGTCCTTTTAGACTTCGATGTTTCGGTGTTTCGGTACCCGGAAAACCCAAGGGCAAGTTCCCTTGTACTCGCAAGTCCCGAAACCCTGACTTGCGAAATCCCGATGGAAGAAACCCTGAAATAAGATGAGCAGGTTTAAGAGTGGTATTTCAGAGTTTCGGTATCCGAGAAACCCAAGGGCAAGTTCCCTTGCACTCGCAAGTCCCGAAATCCTGATTTGTGAAATCCTGAAAAGATAGAGTGTGGGGCAGTTATTATATTTCGGTATTTTGGCACCCGGGGTACCTAAGTGCAGGCCCCATGTACTCGCCAGTCTCGAAAACCCGACCCATGAAATTCTGATGGAAGAAACCCCAAAATAGACTGAGCGATATATATATATAAATATATGTATGTAGGTTTTGGAGTTTTGGCTTCCGGGAAACCCAGGTGCGAGACCTCCTGTCGTCACATATCCAAAAAACCCGGTTTGCGGATTCCCAAAATTGCTTAGCGTATATAGATTCAGCATTTAGGTGTTTCGGTACCTAGAACATTCAAGGGCGAGTTCCCTTGCACTCGCAAGTCCTGAAATCCTGACTTGCGAAATCCCAAAATAGTATAGTGTATCTAGAGTTCGGTGTTTCGGAGTTTTGGCTCCCGGGGAACCTAGGTGCAAGACCTCATGTTCTGGCATATCATGAAATCTCGATGGATGAGACCCTGAAATGACAATAGCATGGATGAGTTATGGTGTTTCGGTGTTTCGGCACCCGGGATACCTAAGGGTAATATCCCTTGTACTCGCCAGACACGAAACCCCGAAGTATGAAACCCCGAAAAGGTATAGTGTGACTAGAATTTATTGCTTCGGTGTTTCGGCACCCAAGATAACTAGAGGCAAGTCTCTTGTACTTTCCAGTCCCAAAATCATGACTTGTGAAACCCCGAAATGGCCTAGCATGTCTAGAGTTTGGATGTTTCAGAGTTTCGGCACCTGGGAAACCCAGATGCAAGACCTCCTGTCTTCGCGTAGCCAGAAATCCTGACTTATGAAATCCCAAAATGATAGAGTGTGGATAGGTTATGATGTTTCAGAGTTTCAGCTACTGGGAAACCTAGGTGCGAGACCTCCTTTCATCGCACATCCAAAAATCCCGATGGAGGAAACCCCGAAATAGGGAAGCATGTTTAGAGTTTGGTGTTTCAGAGTTTCGGCTCCTAGGAAACCCAGGTGTGAGACCTCCTGACATCGCACATCCTGAAATCCTAATGGAGGAAACCCTGAAATAGTGGAGCATGTTTTTAGTTTGGTGTTTCGGACTTTCAGCTCTTGGGAAACCTAGGTGAGAGACCTTCTGTCATCGCACATCCCAAAATCCCGATGGAGGGAACCCTGAAATAGTGGAGCATGATTAGAGTTTGGTGTTTCAGAGTTTTGGCTCCTGAGAAACCCAGGTGCGAGACCTCCTGTCGCTGCACATCCCAAAATCCCGATGGAGGAAACCCTGAAATAGTGGAGCATGATTAGAGTTTGGTGTTTCGGGTTTCAACCCTTCGAAAGTCAAGAGAGAAAGGGATTTCATGCATCGCGATTTCCTGAATCACGAAAGCTGGAAGTACCTCTCCAGTAAGGCCTGTGGTCATGACCCATGATCACATGGGTAAGGATAAGGGATGGTAGGAACTACATTAGGCCCCATAGGAATTCAGGGAATTTTGTTCCTTGGGGAAAAGAAGAAAAAAGCCGAAAAATCTTAGTTCCCATAGTGGGTGTGCTACAAATTGGTATCAGATCATGGTTACAAAACTTGGCCTGCTTGGGCTCATGAACGAGTTACGCAGGAGCTCCGTTCGAAATACTCCTAACAAGAGTAACCCCCCTGTCTTAACCTTCTTAATCACAAGTTGAGGTTAAGAATGAAAACTCCTATTGTGAGTGTGCATGTGAAAAATATGAATTATGTACTGGTTATAAATGAATATAAACACTGAATAACAACCAACATTTTTCTCTTGCACACAAGCGGAAGATCAACCGTGGGAAATTACAGACATATAGAATGGTGACTCATCATGAAGTGGGAGAGGGATCCCACAATAGAGATAAAGAGTCTGACCAAAGGAGGGAGGTAGGGACCCTTCCAGATCTGGTTGAAACTATAAGGAGCCTCATGGTCGAATTACAGAGCTGGAAGGCTAACAACGAAAGGATGATAAAAGAGCAAGAGAAGAAAACAGAAATTAACACAGTTTTACTGTAGAGCTTATCTGACCTACAAAGACAAATGCAGCATGAACCTAAGACATAGAAATGTGGTCATGTTAGTGGCCACACTGAGAGGAGTACCTCGAGAAATGTCCACCCCATAGATAAGGGACAAGCGTCGGACAATTATTCTGGAAAGGAAGCTGGCGACTCAGAGGGATCTTCTAGCAGTAGAACTAGTTCTCATTCCCGAAGAAAATAAAAGAAGCAAAAACTTTCCAAGAGTCAAAATCTCAAAGAGTTCAAGAAGGCCAAACCACCCTCCTTCGATGGTGAAATAAAGAAAGGAGAAGAAGCAGAGGCCTGGCTGCTTGGAATAAAGAAGTATTTCAAAGTCCATGACTTCTTAGAAAATTTGAAGGCCCGAGTGGCCACCTTCAACTTGAACGGAAAGGCTTCCATTTGGTGGGAAGACCTTAAGAATGTGAAAGGGGTTCGTGAAGAGGACCTGTCTTGGGAATGGTTTGAGAAAGACTTCCGGAAAAATATTTTGACGAAAAGACTAAAGAATTCTATAAACTCAAACTGGGGCAACTCACCATAGAGGAATATGTCAGCAGATTCCTCGAGTTGCTGAGGTATGTACCTTATATAAAAGTGGAAAAGGAAAAGGTGCAATGTTTCATCAGTGGACTACCTAAGGACTATCGGAACATAATTGAATTTGATGAGCCAAAGACCCTAGAAGGCGTTATCCAAAAGTAAAGATATTGTCATGAACAGTTTGGACATCGGACAGAACCTCACGGAGGTTGGAAACCGAAGAATAGTTAGGGATTTCAGAGAAAGGGGATTAAATCCCCAAGATTTAAGAACTATAAGAAGAACTCAAGGATGAGCTTCCCATCCCAGAGTGTACACCAGCAGAACTTTCCCTCCTTGGGTGGAAATAAAACCTCTGGATCTATACCAGTGAAGGATGATAACCCAAAGAGAGAACCTTTGAAATGTTGGGGTTGCAGAGAAGAACATCTACTGAGAGACTATCCACACCGACAATAGAATAGTCAGAGAATTTACAGCATCCAGGAAGCTACCACCATCAATGATGTGGTTCGGAGTGTGCCGCAAATTTATGCAACCTTGGATAATAACCAAGCCAACCACCAAGCTTCAGTGGTGGAAATAGAAGGTATTATTTCCAACCATCTAATGTCTATTTTGATTGACCCTGGTTCAAACTTGATTTATATATCCCCTAAGACTGTTGATAAGTGTAAACTACAACCACATAAACCTACCAAGCCATGGTTGGTACAGTTAGCCACTGGCACCAAAAGAAGGGTAGCAAAGGTCATACTAGCTTTCCCTCTAATGTTGGGTGAATTCCCCACCCAAGAAACCCTTAACATATTACCCCTAGGATCATATGATCTGTTGATTGGTATGGACTGGCTAGCCACCCATAAAGCCAGATTGGACTGTTACCATAAAGCCTTAGAATGTGTAAGTAAATAAGGAAAAAGGATAACCCTTCAAGGGATCCAAAAACCTGTCTCGGTGAGAGAAATATCAGCTCTACAAATGAGAAGGTATTGCAGAAAAGGATGTCCCCTATATGCAATACAGGTATCGAAAACAATTGAAGGCGACAAAGCAATCCTCGAAGACCACCCTACCCTGAGAGAATACAGAGATGTATTTCTGGAAGAGGTACCGAGTCTACCTCCGAGAAAAGACATTGACTTCTTGATAGAACTTGCACCGGGAGTGGTGTCGGTGTCTAGGACACCCTACCGGATGAGCACACCTGAACTAGTTGAACTCAAATTAAAATTGAGAGAAATGATGGATAAGGGCTATATCCGGCCCAGCATGTCTCCATGGGGAGCACCAGTGCTATTTGTGAAAAAGAAGGACGGTACCCTTAGACTGTGTGTAGATTATAGACAACTCAATAAGGTAACCATAAAGAACAAGTACCCCTTGCCCAGGATCGATGACCTATTTGATCAATTGGCGTGTGCATCTATTTTCTCAAAGATTGACTTGAGGTCGGGATACCATCAAGTCTGAATCAAGGGTGCAGACATCCATAAAACTGCCTTCTGGATGAGGTATGGTCACTATGAGTTTGTGGTAGTTCCATTTGGGTTAACCAATGCCCCTGCCACTTTCATGTGCTTGATGAACAATGTACTCAGCAAATTCCTAGAAAAATTTGTGTTGGTTTTTATTGAAGACATACTAATTTACTCCAAGAATAGAGAGGAACATGAGGAACACCTTAGGCTTGTGCTTCAAGTGCTAAGAGAACATCAACTCTATGCCAAATTTAGCAAGTGTGACTTCTTCCAGAAGCAAATACATTACTTGGGTCATGTCCTATCCGAAGAAGGGGTAGCAGTAGACCTTGATAATATCAGGTCTATCAGGGAATGGCCTACCCCAAAGGACGTTTTGGATATCATATCCTTTATTGGATTAGCAGGATACTATAGGAGATTTATAAAAGGATTCTCCAAGATTGGTTGTCCAATCACTGCCCTCCAGAAAAAGGGGACAAAATTCACCTAGACACAAAAATGTGAAGAAAGATTTTAAACCCTGAAACATCTACTGACCCACACACCCATGCTGAAGATCATCGATCTCGAAGTCGACTTCCTCATGTGCACAGATGCCTATAAGGAAGGTATCAAAGGATTCCTTATGCAGGGAGGAAGTGTGGTCTACTATGAGTCCCGAAAATTGAATGAGCATGAAGTCAACTATGTGACCCATGATCTGGAGTTGGCTGCTATAGTGCACGCCTTAAAAATGTGGAGGCATTACCTCCTAGGAAGGAAATTTGTACTTATGACAGATCACTGTGGATTGCAATATTGATTTGACCAACCAAAGCTCAATGCCAGACAAGCTAGGTGGATGGCCCTCCTTAGTGAGTTTTATTTCGAAATTAAACACATTAAAGGAAAGGAAAATAGGGTGGTCGATTCCCTTAGCAGAAGTATGAAAACAATTCACCTGGCAGCAGTGAGCACCTATAAGACGGATGTCAAAGAAAGAGTTAGAAATACACAAGAAACAGATCCCTTCATCCATACCATGACCTCGTACCTACACCAAGAGCCCACCAGGGTAAAGTACAGAGACTACCAGATGACGGAAGGAGGTCTGCTCACTTACCGAAGTAGATTGTACATTCCAGATTGTGATGACTTGAAGAGGTTCATACTGGATGAACTACATAAAAGACCCTATACTGGTCATCCAGGATACCAGAAGATGATCACGGCCACTAGGAAACAATTCTACTAGCCTGGGTTGAAGAAAGACATAGCCGAGTACTTAACCAAATGCATAGAGTGCCAACAGGTTAAAGAAAAACATCGACACCCAGCAGGATTATTGCAACCTTTACCAATCCTAGAATGGAAATGGGAAACCATCTCCATCGATTTCATCACTGGGTTACCAACCTCGACCAAACAGAATGACGTCATTATGGTAGTGGTGGATAAATTGAGCAAGTCTGCTCATTTCATCCCCGTCAAGTCGACTTGCAAGGTAATAGACATCACTCAAATATTCATGAAAGAGATATTTAGACTGCATGGTATGCTGAAAGAGATCGTGTCTGGCAGAGACACGAAATTCACTTCCAACTTTTGGAAATCACTGTTGGCGGGTTTAGAGACCAAGTTGTCGTTTAGCACCACCTATCACCCTCAAAAAAATGGACAGATGGAAAGAGTGAATCAAATATTAGAAGACATGCTTAGGATGCATGTAATGCATAAACCCAAAAGGTGGGAGGAATACCTGCCACTAGTGTAGTTCGCCTACAACAACGACTACCAAGAATCCTTAAAGATGAGTCCCTTTGAAGTTCTCTATGGTAGTTCGTGCAACACTCTTGTCAGTTGGAGTAATCCCGTAAACATAATTTCTTTTGGACCCAACATGTTGAGAGAAATGGAACAACAAGTGACTCAGATAAAGAAAAACCTGAAGGTTGCTCGAAACCGGCAGAAAAGTTACGTCAACCAAAAGAGAACTCCAAGAAAGTTCAAGACGGGAGACCATGTATATCTCAGAGTTAGGCCCAGGAAGAGTTCCCTGAAAATGGGAGCTTGTGCCAAGTTGGCACCTCGGTATTGTGGACCCTTTGAGGTTCTAGATAAAGTGGGACCTGTAGACTATAGGTTAGCACTTCCTCCCACAGTAAAAGCACATAATGTTTTCCATGTTTCATTATTGAAGAAATATGTACATGATTCTAATCATATAATTGACTGGTCTGTGATCCAGGTGGAACCAGAGGGATAATTCCTACCAAAACCTCAATGCATATTGGACAGAAAGGAAACCCCACTCTGGAACCAAACCATTGCACAAGTCAAGGTGCAGTGGAGACATTTTGGCCCAGATGAGGCTACATGGGAAATGGAGGATTCCATGAAATAGGCATATCTAATTTTGTTTACCTCTGTACATACATGTCGTATTGATAGATAGAACATCAAGGACGATGTTCCTTTAAGGGGGAGGGAATTATAACACCTTTCCCCCAGTCTATAAAAATAACTATACTAGCCAAGGACTATGGCAGACTCAAAGATGTGAATGGGTGATTTTGAATGGACCTTAGTATAAAAGGTCGACGAATGTAAATAATGTTATGAATATATGTTGTAGGAATGTTGGGAGGGGGATGTGTTGAAAAGAGACCACGATGGTTGATGAAAGGTGGTGGAAAGCACCTGGAATGGTGGCGTTAACTTCCACTGAAACCAATACCGTATTTGGTCTTCACTAACCCAAAGATCAAGAGCGGCTCGCTGGCCCCGAAATGAATTACTCGCCAGGTTGGTAGGTGAAGAGGCTCCTCATGAGTTAATGAGGAATGGGGGTGAACCACCCATCCGTGGAAACCTCAAACCTAACCACCGTAGGGAAGCTCTTTCCACACGCAACCTCACTAGAAAAGAAAAGGCAGGAAAGAGGTGTGGAAGGGAGCAGTGGTGACGGAGATCGCAAGAGGGAAGAAATCGGAAGGACTCTGGAAAAATACACAGAGTGATTGATAAGCAGAGAAGAAGGAGAGTAACCTTCATTCTCGACTTCTAACAAATAGAGACTCAGTCTCAAAGCATCGTGGTCTAATCTCGAGGGTGGCTAGTGGTAAATCCATTCAAAATCGTTGAGCCTATGGTTGGGTGGAAACGAGCACCCCTCCTAGTAGTTGCATCAAAGCTGGTGTTTTTCTAATAAGTGTTATATCTCATATCTTGCAGTTAGTATTCTGACATGTATGACCATGGTTTGTGTAATTATGAATGGTTACAGTATAAGACTGTCTGTATGGTGTTTTGATCAGAAATGGTGGTTGTATACTTATTTTGACTGCATGCTTATGTTGGAAAGACCACCTATGGCTTACATGAATATATATATATATATATATATATATATATATGTTTTGAATGGATTCAGTTTTCAAGTCTGTTCTCGGGAAATTTATTCCCTTAATTGTCTCAAGTAATGCCCTATATAGATCTCCCCACAGGGACACCCCTTTTGAAAGTTTATCCAAGGGTCTACTGAAGGATTTTATGGTGTAAGTCTTAAAACCCTGCACGAGGGAGAATGGTCCTTTTAGACTTCGATATTTCGGTGTTTTGGTACCCAAAAAACCCAAGGGAGAGTTCCCTTGTACTCACAAGTCCTGAAACCCCGACTTGTGAAATCCTGATGGAAGAAACCCCGAAATAATATGAGTAGGTTTAAGAGTGGTATTTTGGAGTTTCGGTATACGGGAAACCCAAGGGCGAGTTCCCTTGTACTCGCAAGTCTTGAAATCCTGACTTGCGAAATCCCGAAAAGATAGAGTGTGGGGCAGTTATTATATTTTTGTATTTCGGCACCCAGGGTACCTAAGTGCAGGCCCCATGTACTCGCCAATCTTGAAAACCCGACCCGCGAAATCCTGATGGAAGAAACCCCGAAATAGACTGAGCGATTTATATATATATATATAAATATATGTATGTAGGTTTTGGAGTTTCGGCTTCTGGGAAACCCAGGTGCGAGACCTCCTGTTGCCGCATATCCCAAAAACCTAGTTTGCGGATTCCCAAAATTTCTTAGTGCACATAGATTCGGAGTTTTGGTGTTTCGGTACCTAGAACATTCAAGGGAGAGTTCCCTTGCACTCGCAAGTCCCAAAATCCCGCCTTACGAAATCCCAAAATAGTATAGTGTATCTAGAGTTCGGTGTTTCGGAGTTTCGGATCCTGGGGAACCCAGGTGCTAGACCTCCTATTCTCACATATCACGAAATCCCGATGGATGAGACCCAGAAATGACAATAATGCGGATGATTTATGGTGTTTCATTGTTTCGGCACCCGAGATACCTAAGGGTAAGATCCCTTGTACTCGCCAGACGCGAAACCCCAAAGTATGAAACCTCGAAAAGGTATAGCGTGACTAGAATTTATTGTTTCGGTGTTTTGGCACCTGAGGTAACTAGAGGCAAGTCTCTTGTACTCACCAGTCCCGAAAAATCGACTTGCAAAACCCCAAAATGGCCTAGCATGTCTAGAGTTTGGATGTTTCGGAGTTTCAACACCCAGGAAACCCAGATGCGAGACCTCCTATCTTCGCGTAGCCAGAAATCCCGACTTACGAAATCCTGAAATGATAGAGTGTGGACAAGTTATGATGTTTCGGAGTTTCAGCTCTCAGGAAACCCAGGTGCGAGACCTCCTCTCATCACACATCCCGAAATCCCAATGGAGGAAACCCCGAAATAGGGAAGCATGTTTAGAGTTTGGTATTTCAGAGTTTTAGCTCCCGAGAAACCCAGGTGCGAGACCTCCTGGAAGTCGCACATCCCAAAATCCCAATGGAGGAAACCCCGAAATAGTGGAGCATGTTTAGAGTTTGGTGTTTCGGAGTTTCATCTCCCAGGAAACCTAGGTGCGAGACCTCCTGTCGTTGCACATCCCGAAATCTCGATGGAGGAAACAATGAAATAGTGGAGCGTGATTAGAGTTTGGTGTTTCAGAGTTTTGGCTCCTAGGAAACCCAGGTGCAAGACCTCCTGTCACCGCACATCCCAAAATCACGATGGAGGAAACCCCAAAATAGTGGAGCATGATTAGAGTTTGGTGTTTTGGGTTTCGACCCTTTGAAAGTCAAGAGAGCAAGGGATCGCATGCATCGCAATTTCCTGAATCACAAAAGCCAGAAGTACCTCTCCGGTAAGGCCTGTAGTCATGACCCACGATCACATGGGTAAGGATAAGGGATGGTAGGAACTACATCAGGCCCCATAGGAATTTGGGGAATTTTGTTCCTCGGGGAAAAGAAGGAAAAAACCAAAAAATCTTAGTTCTCGTAGTGGGTGTGTTACAAGAGCGCCTCCAGATCGTCGCATGCTACCCATATCGGGAACTACGACGATCTAGTATCATCACAGAGGGTTAACTATTGGGGTGCGACGATGCCACACTGTGGTAAATTTGGCCCCTATGACAACTGCAACTCAAAAAATAAAAAGAGAGAGAGAGCTAGGAAAACTCCCAAATTTGGATTTTTGATGAACTAATTCATCTTTTATTCTTGTTTGGCAGACTTTCCATCAGTCATCATGCTTGTATGGAGGGAAAGAGAGCATGAATAGGAATAATATATTATCGAGAATGATCCCACCACTATCATGGCACTTTGGGAGTGCGACTTGCTTAAGTTTTTCAAAGTGTAGGGCATGAGAGCCCAATTGGTTCTATTGGAGTACTTAGTCTGGATGTGGGATGTAAACGAACAATATTTTCATGTCAACATTCATACACTCACTCCAGGCATTGATGAAATCTATTTTTGGATTTGATTATCTCGTCGTGGGTCCCGAGTGTCACTATCGGGAAGTAGAGGATGAGGTGAACCTATGGATTATTATGTAGCACATCACTGCGCAACAAGTGTAGAGAAACATAGTGGCAAGGTTTCCATAAAAGATCTTGAGGATTTATCATTGAGGACCATTCTCTATACTATCACTCGTGTGGCAGGGAGTGCTGCTCCACATATGTATCTAAAGAGCCATTTCTAGTATGCTATCAAGTGCATGGAGCCTAGAGTCTTCAACTAGTGTGAGGGACTCCTAAAAAATATGAAGAAATAATTAACAAAGTGTAGGACCGATTGATTGAAACAATTCGGATATGGATCGATTTTGGTATCCTTCTTCCTAGAGAGGGTCCCACTTTTG
>ML805563.1:52379-74065 GCA_009831015.1 Picea engelmannii
TGGGGAGATATAGGTAAAAAGGATTTTTTCATTATATGTTGGTTTTGGTATTTTAATTATGAAATTTTTATGTTATGTATCTGAGACTAAAAAAGATCTCTCAATCATGTAGATGTGGCACCCTTCAGACCTCCAGGATCATATTTTATCCAAATATGTGGAGAGATAGGCACAGTGGTAGGTCAAGGGGTAGCAGTTGAGGACCTTGAGAAGATCGAACACAACCTTGAGGGGTTGACTATGGATATCCCCGATATCACTATGGATGAGTTACCTCGACGCTACCAACACCATACGATTGGTGTTTCAACATCCATTGGTCAATTTCTCTATCGTGTAGCATGGGAAGTGTCTTGTTATCACAAGCAGCATCCATGATGCATATGTATATGAAGCCATGTGCTTCAACATTTTGGTCTCAGGACACACATTTTTGTAAATTTTGACGTTATAATACAAAACTTCTACCGGATTACTTGTCTTTACATGTGTGTTTGGATTTATAAATGGCGCAAATGTCTATCTAAAACATAATTAACTAATGAATCTATTGATGGGTTTAGATATCTAGGAATGTGTTGACATTCAATGTAATCAAAATTTCTTTCCAAGAGGTGAATTCTCAAGTATACTCGTAATAGTGTAGGACTCTGAATGGAATAAATATTTCTTAATTGCAGCACCATGAGTTGAGAATCATGAAGTAAAATTAAATGAAGGATTACAAATGAAATGGCGTCAATTAATAACTCAATAACCACACTGTATTCCGCAATATTATTAGTTGTACGACCAAGGAAAATACCATGTAGACTGATCAACTCAATCATAGGTGCATAGATTACCCATGCAATAGATGCTATATTTTGAGTATTGTGACTAGCACCATCAACAAAGCCTATATAGGGTAGTGAGAACACCAACATTTGGAAACCAAGCACAAGGCAAGGTAAACAACTTGAAGGTAGAACAAAGAAATGAAAAAATCACACTAGAGTATGATACACTAAAATACAAAGCACTCATGCAAAAACACTTTAAAAATAGTACTTCTTTAGGTAAATCCCATTTATGGGTTCACCCAAAGGAATTCCATCATAATCAATTAGCTCATAAGCCCCTTTATCCAACACTCATTTAACAATGTAAGAGCCACACCACATGGGCTCAAATTTACTTGCCTCCAACAAATCACGATCATGGTCATACAAAAGAACCAAATCGCCTTCAGAAAAAACACGAGGTTCAACATGTTTGTCGTATTGAGCCTTGACACGTTTCTTCTAGGTTTATATTACTAACACAACATCACAATGAGTCTCATCTAATTGCATTAAATACAAGAGACGTTCTTCTTCGATTGTGGTGTTGGGAAGAATTTCGACAACTAATTTCAGAGACAGGATTTCACATTCGATCGGAAAAATGGCTTCGATACCATACACTAACTGGAAAGGTGTGAATCCTATAGCATATTTAATGGACGTTTGATACACCCATAATGATGAAAAACGAATTGTGTTACAGCTTGACTTATGAATCTCTATCATCCATCGAAGCATAGTAGTTAAAACTTTGTTGATTGCTTCAACTTGGCCATTGGCTTGTGGATAATAAGGGGTTGAGTTTTCATGTCGTAAACCCAACTTATCGGTAAGTTCAAACATCATAAAATTGCAAAAATGGGTTCCATGGTCAGTGACGATGGCCTAAGGGACACTAAAACTAGTGATGATATGATTGAATATGAACATTGTTGCATTTTTCCTGGTATTATCAAATGTAGGCATCACCTTGGCCCATTTAGTGAAATAATTGACAACTACAATGAAGTTTCCATGCCCCCTAACTGAGTGAGGGTGCATGTCATGAATTCAATTCCCCATTTAGCGAATGGACCAATGGAAACTACACGATAAAGAGGAGTAGGATGTGATCAAATCTTACTGTTATATGTTTGACAAGAGTGGCATTTCTAAACTGCAAGAATACAAACTTTGAAAAGTGAAGGCCAGAAGTAACCATCTAATGGGATCTTTTGGGCAGTGGCATACCCAGACATATGACCACCACATGCTCCAGAATGACATTCATTTAGTGATTTATTAAATTCGTCATATGTTAGACATCATCGAAACATGGAGTCAATACCATGATGATAAAGGGTATCACCAAGAATAATGTATTGATGGGATTAATACCTAATACGCCAACGATCTACATGAGATATATTAGGTCGAAAATTTTGGGTTTGGAGATAAATGATAATGTCTCCATACTAGATATTGTCTGAACTTATCAGAAAGACATATTCATCAGGAAAAGAATCTGTTGCCACAAGTTATGTCTCAATGGAAGGAAGGTCACATATCAAATCAAAAAATACCAAAGATCTCTTTGACTTGGCTCACTAAAACTCCAAATAAAACTCCTGGAGAATCACTACCCATTTGGAGCAATTTCCCCCTAGCAATTGTCATGTAAGAATATGTTGCATAGGGTTTCAATCATAAATAATCATGGTTTTGTGCAATAAGATATAGTGACAAAAACGTTGAACAACCGCCAACGCCAATTTCTCCACATGCATATATTTTATTTCGGTGGTCGTAAGACTCCAAATTAAATAGTAAATAACATGTTCATGATGTGAATCATCCTCTTGGACTAGAACCATGGCTATGGTATAATCTAAAGTAGCCAAATATAAGAAATAATATCAACTATAATCAGGGGGGAATAAGAGTGGTGTACAGGTTAATGCAAGTTTCAAAGCTTCAAAGGTGTTGTTAGCAATGTCGTCCCATACAAAATCATGACCTTTCTTAAGAAGTCGAGTGAAACCTTTCATTAGTTCGACATAATTGGGAATGAATCGGAATAGAAAGTTTTCCTTCCCTTGCAAACTTTGTATTTGGAGTAAAGTAGAAGGAGGAGGCAGATTGATAATAGCTTCAACATTCAAAGGATCTACCTCGATCCCATGCCTAGAAACAATAAAGCCAAGAATTCATCCAGAATCTGCACAAAAAACACATTTATGTGGATTCAATTAGATGCGGTAATATCGACATTGGAGGAAAATGGCTCGTAAGTGTGACAGGTGATATTGATGACGCATGGAATGCCCCAATAAATCATCTAGGTAAGGTTGTAAAATATACTTAATATCATGAAATGCATAAGACATAGCACATTCAAAAGTCGCACCAACATTCTTGAGACCGAAAGGGAGTTTACGGTATGCAAAGGTACCCCAAGGGAAAATAAAAGTCGTCTTATGTTGATCCACGGGTAAAATATTTATTTGATTATAATTGGAGAATCCATCCATCAGAGAGAATATTTCACTCTCGGCACAATCGTCAATGGTTTGGTCGACAAAATGGGTTGGATAATTATCTTTAGGACAAGCCCTATTAATATTCCTATAATCAACACAAACACAGATCGTTCCTTTTCTTCGTAACCAAAACAAGATTGGACACCCAATCAGTCAATGCTACAGGGTAGAAAAACCCATATTTAAGAATTTTTTCAACTTCGAGTTTGATCGCAACATATTTTTGTGGATGAACTAGGTAAATTCGTTGTCCAACGGGTTTACCATCAGGGTATGTCTTAATTTCATGTACACCGATATATGGAACAATTCCAGGCATTTCTTCGTAACTCCATGCAAAAATGCCACAAAACTCTTGGAAAAGGGCCTTGTAAGTTTGGATCTCATCAAGATAACATGAGGCACCTATATGAACATTTTCCACAATTCCAGGATTAATTGAAATATCTAGAGGGATGGTGGGAGAAATATTTCCCAAGTTCCCTTCATACAAAACATCACGTGTTGATTCAAAAACTAGGAGAATAGTACTAATTGTAGACAGATTCAAAATCCGTTGATAACTCTTGATTGTCTCAGGTTCGAGGAAGAGAATAGAATGATTATTTCCATCATCCCATGGTGTGTCTTCCATAGACATAATTGCCATAATTGTTTCATCAATTGGAAATATTGTGTAAAATGGTTCAGGAGATGTATCAAAGAGAGAATGAGGAGAAGGAGATGTTGATTGAATATCTTGATAGGCTAATTCCACCAGACTGGAACCATGTCTAGGCACTATCCACAGGTCATAGTATGCAAGGGTTTCACCAACACTGGTCGAAATCATGTTAATAGAAGGGGAAAAGGGAGGAGGAAAATTAGGTGGTGGAATGGAGAAAGTACCCATTAACGATGAATCTTTTAGAAGACCCACATTGACATTCTCATAACCAAGAGGTGTTTTTTCTATGAATGGAACATTACCAGTGTGAGAATCGGCACTAAAAATGGTGAGCTGATCTACCATAAAAACTTTACCTTGGTGAGGGAAGTGTATCACATGAAAAAGAGTAGAAACAATTGTGTGCATAGCATCGATCCAACTATAGCCAAGTAAAAGGTTGTAATCGAGAGGTGCATCAAACACCTCAACCTCAGCAGTAACCACTTCTCCTTCTAACGCAATAGATAACGCAAGAAGAAAACCATAAGGTTTAAACCCTATACCATTAAAGGCTTTTAACATGTTGTGTGACTCGGTAAGTATAGGAGAGCTAATGGCTTTCCCACAAGTGATGGACATGACGCAAGTCGAAGCTCCTTCATCAACAATTGTTCGACAAATATTCTTATTTTCCACAATTACTTGTATTCAAAAAGCTAATTGATGATGGAGTCTTGGAATGTGATATTTTAAGTCAAAGGTTATCAAATTCGTATTAGTAGGATCGATTCCACCAATAGCCTTTAATAATTCTTTTCGTTGAGTAGGAAAAATTTGAAGGACTTCGAGAGCTGACATCGGAGAAGGTGCCTATGCAAGATCTTCTACAATAATGTAGTTTTGAGTGACATGTGCATGTGGGTTAAATGATTACTTACGGACGACGCCCTTAGGAGGCGGATAGATAATTGTATCTAGACTAGTTCATTCGATATGAAGCAGACCATTGGGAGATGAAACCAATGGAGGAGGTTGAGCTACTGCAGAAGGTGGATCATCAACTTTATCTTTAGAAGGAGAATAATCTTTGGTTTGAGAAGAAACTCCAACTTCATTTTTCTTGGAGTCACCAGTACACATAAGTACATAAGAGGTGGTAGGGGGAGAAGGTTGGTCATGAATAACCAATTGGGCCCACTGTTGAGAAGGAAAAGGTTGTGAAAAAATGGTAGGTGTAGGAGGGGTCCCAGTTTCTTAGAGGAACTTAGTAACTTATGCATGTCTTGGATAATGAGGTTTTCACTTTTCTTTGTAATCAACAAGTTGAGTCTTGGGTTTATCTGGTTGTTGATTATTACTTTTATCCTCTTTATTCTTACCCTTATATTTCTTTTTATTTTGAGATTTACCGGTAGGCGTAGACTTGACCGTATTGACCTCAGAGGTTTTACCAGGAGAGGGAGTAGGAGGAGTATCATTTTTTACATTAGCAGTAGCAGATTTGGGATTGGAATGATTGACTTGTTTTGACTGAGTCTCAGCATGAAAATTTCCAATCACACCATCAACAACATGAGAAGCTATTGGAGGCATTGGGGTTGGATTTGTAGATAGGCAAGGAGAATTAGGGATCAAGTCATATAACGTGCCCATTTGAAAATAAACGAGATACATGTATTGAGCACAACTGATCACCTATTCTTCAGTGAAGACACCTCCCATGGAAACCACTCGGCCAATAATTGATCAAGAAGGGTAACTTTGATTAATCGTCGTCTCCTCCTCCACTCGTGAATATGATTTGAGATGTGAGTAGAAGAGGACTGTTTAAATGAACTTAAAATTTCAGTTCTTGTCTCATATCATATTGGTAATTCATAATGTGTCAAGAAATCCATGGCTAAGGTGTTTAAATCATTGACGAATCCTCATGGAAATTTGATATACCATTTGGAAGATGAACCTATAAGAGTGTGTTGGAAAAGACGTAATCGGATGGAGTCATCCATCAAGGAGTTGGATGAAAACCAAAGGTGAAATGTCATGACGTGATTTTTTGGGTCTTCTCCTGACCGACCGTCAAAATTAGGAATGTCTGATGGTAATTTGGCAGGTATAATAGGCTAATAAGGAGAATGAAATATTGGATCATTCAAAATCCTAGCTAAATCTAGTAAATCCAAAGTAGCTAAAAAGGGAAGTTATTTGTTTACTTGAGGAAACTGGTAATTTTGGGGAGGCAACCTCGTAGGTATACCAGTAGGACCATAAGCAGTTTGTAAATAGTTAGAGGGTCCTATCAAATTTGGTTTTGGAGGGTTTTGAGTCAAGTAGCCAACATTTGTCGATTGATTTGGCATGCCACCTTGGAAAGGAGCATTAGATTGAAAATCTTGACCCTAGGTAGGATTTACAAAGCTTGGATAAGGTTTCTCGGGATTAGAGGGTATAAAATAATTTAATTGAGGATTTTTCCCCTCTGGAAGCTGTTGATTTCCCTATAAAGGGAAATTCAAAGGTTGGGTTTGTAATCCATTTGTATACTTCTCGTAAACTGGGTTATGACCCCCAACTTGGGGTTTCCCCCCAACTTGAGGTTGACCTCCAATAGAAAGTTGAAAACCAAAAGTAACAGAATGAATTGTGCCTCCAAGATGATTGGAGCTACTTGGGACAGGATGATTAGATCCTCCATGTGGTGAAGGAATGTTAGTCCCTCTGGATAGAACCTGGGTTGGTGTGGGAACAAAACTGCTAGCAGCGTTATACCCAGGTGGAACAAAAAGATTAGGTCCTTCGGATGGACCCTGGGTAGAATTAACAATAGAACTATTAAGAGTGTTATACTCAGGTGGAAGTGATGGATTTTATCTAAGCATAAGTGGTGTTCCAATAGGAGCTTTTTTTGTTACCGTACTTCCAGAAAAGACATGTGTAACTTGTGGGACTACGGTAGATCTAGTGAGATGGAGAGGAAGGATTGTATGTGTACCAACCAACAACGAGTCTGAAACTGTAACAAAATCACTTGTCGTACCAGTAAAATGATCCAAAGGTACTGTATAAGCAGTAGAAGTAACGGGTATATGTGATGACGTACGTTGGTTTGGAATCATTCCTAGTTTATCAAAAATATTGTGTCCCGAGGAAGTCCTCCAAAAAGAAGGGACGAGGATCGGACTCAGATTAAAAATTCCAGAAGTATGAACATGAGTTCTAAATTATTCACTATGAAATGGTGGATCATCCACACTGGACTCTATGAAAGGTACCAAAGTTATTATAGTATAGTCTTCAACAACAATGTCTCCCGAAGAGTTTATTCGGATGAAAATTGGGTCTTGTATAACATTCAATAACAGATTTATAGGGAGTGATGATTCAACCAATGGATTATAACTCTCGATATCATAAGATATGTTGTTATTGACTACTCCTTCAAGAGAAGGACCCTCTGGTGAATTAGGAAGCAAGGAAGCATATTATTTTGGTTCTTCCAGAGGAAAGCCCTACATCCTATGTGAACGGTGAGGGTCAATGTTGGTCGCACCCAAAAAAGAATAAAAGAGATCTATGGCCAACTAGAGAAACAAACAACACTTCACTAATAAAATATAGATATCAAGAAAACAAACAAACCTTCTTATTTCGAAATCACTAGTTGGTGATGAAATCCAATGTCGCGAGATCAAGACAAGAAGGGGTTGGGATAAAGCAGGTGGAAAAGTTATGTTGATGGAATGCTTAATAGACTTACACCCTGGTGCAAGCTCCCACACATAATTGTGGGTATACCCTCCAAGGAGCCCAAGTGAGTTTAGACAACGTTGATTCCAGGTACCCTGAAGACTTTCCCCTCCACAGTCACCTCATGTGAAGACCCTAAAGAGGTAGGATACTAAGGTTACCAATTACGATAATGATGCATGGGGAAGCAGTCAACAATATGATATACGTGCAAAGGCCGGGTATCCAAGCCGAAAATCACCTCAAGAAGGTCCGCACAATATTTTCTTCTCAAGTGACCCCTAATAATACGCGCATTCACTACACTAAGACCAACAAAGCAGGGTGAGTAACTATGATGTCCCTAATGCAACCTCGTTATTGACCCTTGTTTTAGAAGGGCTTCCTAGGACAAAATGTAGCAAGTGGATTTAACTCTCCCTATCACAAGATATTATTGTGTGTTTTGATTCTTTGGAAAGTATTCCTCACAACCTATTCCAAAGTGTTATCCCTAGCTAATGTTGGTGCATAAGAGTTCTAGAAAATAAAAGTTACTAGATAGATTTTTTCAATTACGTTGAATTTAATGGTTGTTATTTAAATCAAAAAGGAAACGGAGATGAAACTGATGAAGTGCTTGACTTTGAATCAACAATATGAAAAGAGAGATGAGATGCAATATTTTTGTTTGATGAAATCTAATTACATAAGGGAGAAGGTTTTCTATTTCCATAATACAACAAGTTGCAAAACACAATTCCTTCAATCTTTGAATGATCTCAATGCCAAACAATCAAAGCTATCCAATTTTCCAATTTTCTCTTTTTAAGCAAACACTTAAATGAAAAAATTTCTTGTAAACACTACAAATAGAAAAACAAATTTCAATTCTCTTTCTTTTCAAATAAAAACAGAGATCTGAATTAAAAAGAAAAAATTGTCCAAAAAGATGAATGCACTCACAATGCAATTTTCCAAACTTAGCTCATAATGCAACCAAAAAATGTGAAAGTAAGAAAACTTATTTTTCTAATGAAATCAAAAATTGTTTTCGAATCAACAACAATCCAAAAATAAAAAAAGATCAATAACAACTTACCTGAAAAAAACTCAAGGATGAAGCCTAGATATTATACCCTTGCAACAAGAAGTGAAAGATAAAACTTATGAAGCTTATGAAAAAGACTCTCAACACTTGAGAAATGGCCAAATTCAGCTAAAAAATGCAAACCAAGCTGTGAATAATCACCCAACATGACCAAAAATTCATCCCAAGAAATGATCAAAAAATATGGGCAAAGAGGGAAAAATTCACTATCACTCAAAATATTTCTTCAGGAATCATCACAGACTACAGAAGAGAACAGTGCGACAATCAAGGATCATCGCAGGTAGTGAGAAATACACAGTGTGATGTCGTCGCCCTGTTTTTCACAGCAGGGTGTGACGAGGACTGTAAATAAAATAAAAATGAACAGAGGACAGGGTTTCCCAATGAACTTTCAAGACCAGGGAGTCAACATGGATCACCCAATGAATTAGAGAATGAAAAATCCACCAAAAGCAGCCAATTTTGTTATTAGAAAAATCAGTAAGTGTTGACACAAAATAATCTCCCAAACTTCAACAAGAAATTAGAACAAAACATAGAAAAATACAAGATTATCCTTAGATTTCATTGTAATGTAAACTAGTTCAAAGAGGGACAAATGACATATTGTTTAAACGTCGTTTGATCCTCGCTAGTATCATCCTTGCTCCATCTTTGGATTTTTGGGATGTTGAACCTGTTAAGAAGAACAAACCAATAAATAGAGAGAACAACAATATATATATTCCAATGAAACCTATGCATAAGATCAAGGAGTTATACGATAAAAATGGAGACACTTTTATAGGGAAGAAATATATCACTACATTATATTGATGAAAGTGGAGAATACAACTTATTCCTTGATGTTGAAAGGTCCCTTACAATAGCCCTTTGCTTCAACACACACACCTTTGCTCCAATGCTTTTGATGAAGAGTATTCACAACCTGACTTGCAAAGCTAAAGAAAAGCTATCACAAGTACAATATTTTAGCAGAATTCTTCATGCATAAGCCAACCTAGCCTTTCCCATGAGATATCCCTCTTTATATAGAGTGAAGAGCGATATATGAAGAGATTAGGATAATCCCTCTAAATTATCATAGAAGAAAGTGATATCCAAATCAATTGGAGGCCACCTCATCCTTCCAGAGATTCCATTCTAGAACCTTCGAGAATTTCACCTTTTTCCTTTGCTTGAGCATCGTCACACCCTAAACACAAGCAGCCTACGACAACGTCGTAGTCCAGTGTGGTCCAGCATTTGACGATTAGGGATCACCGCACCCTTATCATTTGGTAAGGTGCGATGATATTCTTTGGTAGGGTTTTTAAGAAAGGAGAGATTATTATGTTTCCCAAGGAGAAAGTATTATTTCTTCAGTAGCTTCAAGAAGAAGAGGAGTAAGAAATACACATATCGTTAGTTGATCACAGGGGAGACCAAAATAATGTGTAACGATATTAGTTGGGGTGATACTCTCTTCCATAATTGTTATTTGTGTCGAAAATATTGAGAGTGTCTAGTCCATGAACAAGAGTGGGACTAAGAACTATTTGGGATTTACCCTACCTAGTTTGCGTTCAAGACATTTTGTTACCTATTCAATTCAAATGAAATTAATTCAGTATCAAACTATTACATAGGGTAGTGATACCTAATAATAATCCACAAAAATACTTGCATGTTACTCTGGAGGATATAACCAAAGCACAAATTACCCAACTTTCACAACGGTGTCATTGGTGTGTTTCTCGTAGCATCATAGTCAATTGAGTTCGATTACTTCTAAATAGGGTTATAATATTCCCCAATTTACCCAAACCTTGTGTAATTAATGTAAAATGTGTTACAACTACGACTTTGTCAAAGTTGTACAATTAGCCATAAATATTTTCTCGTATACAACTCAGTGTTTATGACCGTTGTCGTATTGTCAAGGAGGCAGAGTTAATAAGTAGAGAGGTTTGTCAATATTGTCATCAGTAGATTGTAAAAAGAGGTTGATTCGACAAGGAAAATCCTCGACGATGACATAATTGCATTATTGAGTATTCTCAAAAAAGTGTTGAAGTATTTCAATGATATTACGAGCTATACTATTGGACCACATAAGAAAAACCTTTCCCTTTCATTTTGCATCATCAAATAAACAACTTAAGTGTAATATTAGAGAAAGGGGAAATTTTAACGGTTGAGATATAGTTGTTGGGCGCTGGATTGATCTGGGCCATATAATGGTTCCAAGTTTATATCGTCGAAGATTTTTTTCGAGCAATATCATCGTCAGCAGTTTTCATAGGGAGAACATGGGTAAACTCATGTTGTTCTTCGACGACGAAAGATTTTTTTCGAAATGCGTGAGCCAAGAAATATTTCCATGTGTGAGTGCAAAGTCCCATGAAAGTTGTTTAAATGTCATAATGTGGGACAAGGAAAGGATGGGGTCCAACTAGAACATAACACATATTTTAACCTGGGTGAATTTGAAACCAATCAACATTGACCACATGTGTAATGAAGTGGCTCTTGAAATACAAATATCATCGTCGATTTTTACAAACAACCCACGAAGGATTTATTTCCACAATGATATTTCGATGATGACGTTGTTAAGGTGTCATCATAATAACTTTAGATTTGAAAAAACTGAAGAGTCGGAGGCCAAGCACCAACGATTTTTCATCGAGTTCATATGGACAGGAATGGGAGGTTGCATAGTTGGAGTGGTGTTAGAATGCATTAAGGTAATAAGGAGAAGCATGGCGCATGCTTGCATTTTTACCAAACTAGGAATAACCCCTTAGTGACAACAACATAAACAAACACATCACCAATATCATCGTCGGGATAAAATTTATCTCACAATGAACCAACTCCTAAGAAAATTCATCGACAACAATGTTGTTAAGGCATCGTCATCGAGACTTTTACACTTGAGAACATCAGAATGGTGGGAGCCAAAATCTAACGATATTAATTTAGATCATAAGAGTAAGGATGTGAGGGGTCAAGTAGCTATAGATGGTTTCAAATTCAAATTGGTTCCAAAGTATTTGGGGGAAATGTAGAAGTGGTCTATTATGATGGAATTGAGTAGCAATGGTAGATATGCATAAAATTTGTTTTGGAATATATATACAAGCATCAATCTCAAAAGTGAATAACCATTAGAGTAAAAATATTAGTACCTTTGAAAAAATTTGGTAGTATGAGTACCGACTAAAACTCAAGAGATTTAGTGGGTTATTGTGTGTGTCACAACAAATGGCGACTTGCTGGGAGAACCAATTATCTATGTTCTATATTTACCTTTAGTCCATGAATCTTTAACTAAATAATTCCTGAAAAAGTTGATAGGTGGATATGTACTGTGTACCCTAAAACATTTGATCTTTCTAAAAGATGATAAGGTAGTACCAACCTTGAGGATCTTCGTGATAATACCAGTGAGATAATTAAGGTAGGAACTTAGTTTATTTATACATTATTGAGGATCGAGACACCACAAAATCCTATTCGTGACTGTTTATATACTGAAGTGTGTTCCTTGTATCTTTTTTCCCGACATTGCTTTACTTCCAACGAGTGTCCATAGCCCCGAAGAAGTTTTTTTGGTATCATACAACCATGGCCCCGCTTCCATCAAGCATCCATAGCCCCAATGGTTTTACTTGTACTTCCCACACAATTATTTTTTCTTTCAACTTCCCATTATTTAGACTGTATATTTCACCCTTTTGCTTTATAATTTATGTAGAATTTTTGCATGATGGGTGCTAGGGAAGCAGGGTGATACAAAAGTTTCTTTGATATGCAAGTCTCAGTCTTTGTTTCAACTTCATGGCTCCTCTCCAAACAAATCTTCATTAAGTTGGTCGAGAATAGGGAAGTCTCACAAGGATTATTCTAAATACATTAGTTGCTATTGCATGTTCCTATTCATGACTTGGTGATTTGGCAGTGAGAGTGATCATACAGATAATAAATATCCTATCAATTCTAATCATTTGAACCTATTTAAAACATAATTTGAGGCTCTTTTGATAATAGATAATCATGAACTCTTTCCAGTCAATGTGACCATAAGTTATAACTCATTTGCTTCTATACCATATGCAAGGTGTTTCATCTTTACCAAGTCATCCTTATACATATTGAGTACTTAGATTGTAACACAAACTCCAATAAACCAAATTTGGAACAAGTTAGAAGAGGATTTATTACTACAATAAATTAAATACAACATGATAAAGCAAGGAAAGGAAATTTGAAAATATTTACAAACAGAATAGAAGTGAACCTACTATGTACAAAAAATACATCACCTGGGGGTGATTAGGAGAAGCATTTTTTAAGCATTTGTCCATTGACAAGGAGATCCTCCTCGTCTCCCTCCAATGTCTCAAGTTTAAAAGTTCCTAGTCCAATATTCTTATGGATTTGAAATGGACCTAGCTAGAGTTTCTAGAATTTGGTATGTTTCCCTTTAATTTCATTTTCCTAATCCCACTTGAGGATAAAATCACCCTATTGAAAATATTTGTTTCCTATAGATTATTTATCAAACCATCTCTTGATTATGTATTGATGTTGCATTAGTTTTGCTTTGTATTTTTCCCTATAGTCTTCAATTTTAAGAAGCATATTTAACCTATGTTGCATTACTAGACACTCTTCATCTTGAAGAGATTGGGCAAGTTGTAGTGAAGGCATGAAGGTATAAGTAGATAGGGTTGCCTCTTGTCCATAGACCAGAAAAAAGGGATAATTGTTAAGGGAGGATTTTTGTGTGAATCTATCATCCCATAGGGTTTTTGGGAAATCCATGTGCCATTTTATTTGGTGATCCTTAACTGTTCTTTTTAAGATCTTGATTAGATTTTTATTGGTTGATTCAGTTATCCCATTCCCTTGTGGGTAATAATTAGTTGAATATTTGATTTTGATGTTTCGTTCCAATGCATATTCAATTAATTTCAAAGAGAAGAAGTATTTATCATTATAAAAAAACTAAATATTCAGGTACACCAAACCTAGTAATGATATTAGATTCAAGGAAATAAATCACCTAGACTTCATTGGCAGTCTTCAAAGGGATTGCTTCAGTCCACCTGGTGAAATAGTATGTTTTTGTTATGATGTACTTATGCAATTCATAGGAATTGGGGTTAATTTCTCCTATCACATCCAAACCCCATTGTTGGAATGGACATTCAATAGTAACTGGTTGAAGAGGGAAGGCATGTTTCTTTTCTCTTCCAGTTGCTTTCTTACATTCTAGGCACTTTCAAGCCTATGCATGCGATTATTTGAAAAGGGTGGGTCAATAGTAGCCAACTCTAAGTATTGTATGGGATGTAGTATCACCTCCAAAATGTCCTCCAATAGGCCCATCATGAAGTTAATATAGGACTTTATCAACATATTCTTTTTCAAGGCATCTCAAATAAACACCATCATAGTTTTTGTGGCAGAGCACTCTTTGTGTGGGCCGATACTATGCATACTTAAGTCTGAGGGATCTCTTCTTCGTAGGGTCTAAAAAATGGGGAGAAGTTCCATGGGTCAGATAATATTTAATCTCATAATACCATTGGTCCCCAGTGATAGGGATATAGAAAAATTCCCTCTCAAATAGACTTTGATATTGGTAAAATGCATCCCCCTCTGCCTTATCATGTGTCGATTCAGCTTCCAGTTTGTAGATCCCTTGCCCCTTAATGATTTTAGCAGGTTTGATTTCAATGTCATATTCCTAAAGTGTTGTTATCCAATTTTCTCTCTTTTCTCCCATATCTTTCTGTACTAAGAGATTCCTCACGGCTGGGTAAGGGACAATCACTTTGGTTTTGGATTTAATAAGGTAAAGTATGAACTGTTTGACTACCTTGTAAACACCATAGCCTTGTTTTTAAACTTTAGGATAATATAACTCCGCTCCTGGAAACCTATAACTCGTAAAAGAAATGGGTTATTCATTCCCATATTGATCTTGTTGTGTCAATATAGTTGCAAATGCAATATCAGAAGAAAACATGTAGAATATGAAATCTCTAATGAAGTCGAGACTCATCAATATTGAAGCCTGAGTTATTTATGTTTTGATATTTTTGAATCTTTCTTTCTCTTTATGCCCCCATTTAAACTCTGCATCTTTCTTGATCATGTATTGGAGTGTTTTTATAGTTTCAACAAAACTGGGAACGAATCTCCTCAAAAAATGTATTTCACCCAAAAGGATTGCATGGATTTATTATTACAGGGAGGAGGTATTTTAGAGATTGCTTCAGTCCTTTTGGGTTCTATCATCAAGCCTTATTTAGATACAATGAATCCCAACAACCTGCCTTCATCAATAATGAATATTGATTTGTTGGGGTTGAGTGAAATTACATACCTTATGCATCTATTGAAAACTTTCCTCAGATGAGCAATGTGATCAGGCATGTTCTTGGAGAAGATAGTAACACATTCACCAATGATTCCCCTGGAATCTATGTCCATGGCTCTTTGAAAGGTTTCCCCTACATTGATTAATCCAAAAGGAATTTTCTTGTAAGTGTAAGTCCCCCATTTGGTTCGAAAAGTATTTTTCAATTGATAATCATGGGAAAATAAAACCTGATTGCAACCAGAGAAATCGTCTAGTAATGAGAGCATATGGGAACCAGAGACACACTGAATAATTTTCTCCATAGGAGGCACTAGATAATTTTATTTCTTTGAAGCTTTATTCATATTTATGAAATCAACACAGAGTCTTATGTCCCCATTTTTATTCCTCACAGGTACAAGATTCAAGATCCATTGTGTGTTCCTGATTGGGAATATTATCTTGGCCGCTAATAGTTTGTTAAGCTCTGCTTTTACCCATGGTTCTAATATTGAGTTCATTTTCCTTAGCTTCTGTTGAAAATGATTAGTTTGTGGCTTCATATGGATAACATGTTGAATGATATTTGTGTTGTAGGCATTTAGATAATCATATGTCAAGGCGGATATGTCTTTGTATTCTTTAAACAACTTTATGAAGGTTTTTCTTTCTTCAGGGGAACACTTCTTTCCCAGGTTGATGTTCTGAGGTGTGTTATGTGATCTGATATTTATCACTTCAAATTTCATTGATGAGTTGTTAGTCTTACAAATCATTATCTTCTTAAACTTGTTGTGAAGGTCATAAAATATTTCTAGCCTTATCACACTTTTGGGGATGTTATATATCGGGATGGTTCTATTTTTCTCTATTGATTAATTGATAAAACCAGAAACATATGCATTCATTTCTCTATCATGTTGATCTTCATAAATTATGGATTCTTTGAAGGTACCTTCCAGGTGTAGGAAACTGATAATCTACTCATCGTCATCAAAGACCGTCTAGTTGGTCACATTATATGATATCGAAGGTTTGTAGAGAAATTCCACAATAAATGTATCAGGTAATAATTTCTCAGAAGGAATAATACTGTAAGATACATTAGCTATTAAATCGGCATCAGAGTTCAAAGAGTGAGGAACATGACTAATATTAAATGAATCAAATGAATTAATCAATTCCCATACCTCCTGCTGGAAATGTTTAGGGTGACTAGAGAGACAATGTATTTTGTTTCTTATATTTCTTATGACATGCTCATAATCACCAAATACCTTTATCCTTTTTGCCTTCAAGTTAATTATTTTCTTAGTCCTTGTAGTAGGGATTCATACTCAGTAGCATTATTTTTGCATTGGAATTCAAGATTTCATTCTATCATGACTTTCTTACCATTAGGGTCCTTTAGTATGAAACTAACACCTACACCTTCGAGGGATTTTGACCCATCAAAAAATAAAGTCCACATGTTAGGGTGTCTTTTAGGATTATGTATGGACTTGGGATTTTATTTTGTTTCAATATTAGTATGGTTAGTGAAGTTGGGAAAAAATTCTAACCTATCTCTAAATACCATGTTAGACTACACAATGTCATGACTATTCACTACTTCTTGTGCACTGAAATTCGAAAGTTGTACATCTAGTCGACGCAATTTCATCGACACTCTGATGAAACTTGGTTATTAGTTTCATCAGTGTATTTAGCTCAAATATCCGATGAATATATTGATGTCAGATATCTGACACATTGTCATCAATTATACCAACAACCCTAAGGACCAAAACCTTGTCAAAATCATCCATTATTTCCGACAGATACTCGTTGAAAGTCGGACGTAACTACATGCCAAATATTCAACCTCCATACAATAGATCCGATGGAGGTTCCATACCTTCCATGAAAATTATTGTCGGATATGTCACTAGATATCTGACACCCACATTCGTCGAATATTTGACATCCATATAGTGGATCCGATAGATCTTCCATACCTTCTATGGATATTACTATCAAACCTTTTGTCAAATATTTGATTCCCACGTTCATCAAATATCCGACAAGATAACAGTACCTCTGACAGAGGTGTCATACCTCCGACATATATTATTGTCGAAACTTTCGTCAAATATATGATTCGCACATTCGTCGAATATCTGATGAGCTAACAGTAGCTCTGACGAAGGTGCCATACCTTCTACCGATATGCATGTTGGGCATTCCGTCGGATATCCGATGAAACTGTGTATATTAAAAAATTAATAATAAGATTGCATTACATGAGATCCCAAGAATGTTTGAATTTCTTCCAACCTACCATCTCATGAATTGGATAACATTTCCCCCATTTTGTGGAAAATAATCTAGTGGTTATCCTTATTAGCCCAAATTTTTTTCTTTTAATGTTGTTCATATTAAGAAGATTTATGATGTCTCATTTCTTTGGCCCATGTATTTGGGTATTCAAGGTATACTCTCACTACTATAAATTGGTGGGAGACACATTCTACTACTTGTGCATAATTTGTAATATTTTAAAATTGTCTTGTGAGAATTTCCTTGTGTGTGTGTTAATTAATAGTTCCCAACCCATCAAGGTGGTTGGTCCCTACTATAATAATACAATGGTGGTCTACTTACTTTCCTTTACAAGAAAATTTAAGAAGGGAAGAGGGAGTGATAAAATCACTTGTATAAAGCTCCCAAAGGTATTATCTTCAATGACTTACATTGGAGGAGTAGGTGATGAGAGCATCAACCATTCTAGAATGACCTGAAAAGCATCGAAAAAACAAGAATACCTTCTCCTTGGGATGGAAAAGAAAATTATCTCTCTAACCTATGTAATGAAATAGTTTGAAACCCTAGCTTGCATTGCATGTAAAAATCCCTAAATCTAGAAAAATATCATTGTTACTATGAAAATGAAATGAGAAAATCACCAATATCATAAATAAAACATAGAAAACATAGGGAAGAGTAAATATTGTGTTGATGAAGAAAGAGAGGTACAAATTAAATTATACTTATGGAGAGATGGATCTCTAAATTATTCTTTCATATTATAGATATGGTATTCTCTTGGGATTCTCCAAGTCATTGTCCTTCAATAAATACTCCTCCTTCCTTTAGAAATGAGAAATAAATGGAAAAATCACTTAGCTTCTCTAAAAAAATTCATGACATGATCTTGCACTCAAATATGCCTGCTGCAACCTAGAAAAATAACACCACTCTCTCCAAAGATGTATGATTTATACCCCAATATTTTCTATTATAGAGGTTGTAGTTATAAAAATATGTAAATTTGTTTCACCTATTAGGTGAAGAATCCTATAAACCAAACTCATAAGAATGGATTACTGTCCACTAGAGATGCCATTGAAATTCTAGCACCATCTCAATCTAACTTTGTGGTGTTGATTATGGAGCCTAATTATCTTCTTGATTTAGAGGTCTTTGTTTACAGCCGTGTTTATACCCCATGAAAAATGTACACACTAGAAGATTGTATACCCCTCCACATGGGGTGATGTAGGGGGGGATTTCCCCTCATACAAGGTTCGAGGAAAAATTGCCTTGTAAATGCATATTGTAATTTCATAGTCATCTTGATCGTTCATTGTTAAGTCACAGATATGACAGTAGCGATTATGTTAGGGTTTTTTTCCCTAGAAGGAAACTCTCTTTTATGATGGAATTGTATTGCGGTTGTGCATTATTGTAAACATTGTATTCTAAGAGAGTAGGCTATCAGAAAAAGAAGAGGAAGTTACAATGGGTGTGGTGTAGGTTGTATCCCTTTATTTTGCTGGATAATAAAAAGGAAGGACCCGGAAATCTCTCTAGTGGACGTAGCCCACACTAGGTGAACCATGTATATCTGTGTCTCTATTGTATTGTGTATATTCTATGTTTTAATGCTGCATTTTTTTTGTTTTATTGATCCAAGATCCTATTTTGATAATAACTAGTATCATAGAAAAAGGTAACTCGCAGGAAAGAAAGAGAGTTCCTAGTTCGAGTGGGAGGAATGGCAGAAGATGGAAAGTTTATGGTCGATAAATTTAATGACCAAAAATACAAGTTATGGAAGATGCATATGGAAGATTATTTATATCAAAAGGATCTATTCCTACCATTGGGAAGAATAGAAAAGAATTCAGCATCCATGAAGGACGAAGAATGGGAGGTTCTTGATAGAAAGGCACTAGGAATGATACGACTGAGCCTGGTAGCATCGATGGATTTCAATATTTCAAAAGAAAAGAAAATGAAGGAGTTGATGGATGCATTGGCTAAACTGTATGAAAAAACCTCAGTGTCCAATAAGGTATTTCTACTGAAGATATTATTTAATATGAATATGTCATAAGGTGGATCTGTTGCATATCATTTAAATGAATTTAATATGATTACTAATCAGTTAAGTTCTATAAAAGTGGACTTTGATGATGATGTTAGGGATCTTCTAATCTTGTGCTCATTGCCATAAAGCTAGAATGGTTTGGTCATGGCTGTAACTCTGTCTATGATTAAAACACTCTAAAATTTGATGATTCTGTTGGTGTTATCCTTAGCAAGGAAATGCGATGGAAAATAATAGGTGAGACATCAGGTAATATGTTGACTGTGAAGAACAGGGGAAGACAAAAGGATAGAGGAAAGGACTCAGGGAACCGTGGGAATTCTAGGAAGGGAAGATCCAAATCTAGAATGGGAAATATAGAGTGTTGAAATTGTGGGAAGAATGGACATCTGAAGAAAGACTAAATATCTCCAAAGAAACAAAGAGATGGATAACAAGAGAAAAATCAAGAAGCAAATGTAACAGGTGATGTGTTACAAGATGTTTTGATTCTTTCTGTAGATAATATTTCTGAGCCTTGGGTAGTAGATTCAGGGGCTTCATTTCATGTCACACCCCATAGGAAACATTTTCTAGATTATGTTTAAGGTTATATTGGACAGGTTCATTTGGGTGATGGTGCACCATGAAAAAATGTTGGAATGGGTAAGGTAAAAATAAAGAAAAAGTATGGAAACCAATGGTTATTGAAAGAGGTAAGACATGTACCAGATCTAAGGAAAAATATGATTTCAACAGGGAAGTTGGAAAGTGAAGGTTGTATATCTATATTTACAGATAAGGCGTGGAAGGTAACCAAAGTATCATTGGTGATAGAAAAAGGAGAGAAGGTAGGTACATTGTATTTATGTACTAGTAATATTGACTCTTCTATATCTTTAGCTTATACAGGAGTGGATACAACATTGTGTCATCATAGGCTTGGACACGTGAGTGCGAAGGGGATGTAAATACTTCATGAAAGAAATTTGTTGTCAGATATTAAACAAATTGATTTGGATTTTTGTGAGCACTGTGTTTATAGAAAACAGAAGAGAGTCATATTTCTTAGAGATGGAAAGGTAAAGAAGAATGAAAAGTTAGAGCTTGTGCATACAAATGTATGGGGTCCAACTCAGGTATCATCTCTTGGTGGCTCTCATTATTATGTTACTTTTATTGATGATTCAAATAGAAAAACTTGAGTTTATTTCATTAGACAAAAATATGATTTTTTTATACTTTTAAGAAATGGAAATCTTTGGTTGAGAATGAGACATGAAAAAGGTTGAAGTGTCTCAGATCAGACAATGGAGGTGAATACTACAACAACGTGTTTGATGATTATTGTTCATACCATGGGATTCATAGAGAGAAGACAGTTCCAAGAACACCACAATAAAATGGTGTGTCAAAAAGTATGAACAAGACAATCATGGAGTGTGCAAGGAGTATGACATTGCATGTTGGGTTTCCCTAATAGTTCTAGGAAGATGTTGTAGCTACTATTGTTTAATTAATAAACATAATACCTTTAATCTATTTGGATGGTGTAATTCTAGAGGAGGCATGGACAGGTAAAAATGTAAACTATTCTTTTTTGAAGACTTTCGATTGTGAAGCATTTGTCTGTATTGATAAAGAAAATAGAACAAAGCTTGAGGTAAAATCCAAGAAGAGTACCTTTATTGGATACGATGTTAATCATTTTGGTTAGCACTTATGGTATTGTGAAAATTACAAAATCATTAGGAGAAGATATGTCATATTCAAAGAGAAGGTCATGTACAAAGATCAGTTGCAAGGAAAGAAACATGAAAAAAAAAAAAAAAAAATACACAGTGCTTGATGAGATCACTGAAAAAGAAATTCCAAAGGTACTAGAAAATAAAAATGTAAAACAACATGAGCAATAGGTACCTCAAACTCCTTCAATTGTTGTTAGAAGATCTACCAGGTTAAGTGTTAAGAACCAAATATCACTATAGCATAGAAAAACCTTAGAATAAGTACTCAACGCCTTGAAAAAGAGATAATTTCAGATAATAATCCTCTTCGAGGGGGCAACCTCCTTTTACCCCACATAAATGTTCAAGTACAAGATGATTCCAAATGAAAATGTCTCCTTGGTATATATAGGAGACT
>ML805563.1:90195-119039 GCA_009831015.1 Picea engelmannii
TTGACATTCTCTCAGGGTGAGTACATAGAGAAGGTGTTGGAGAGGTTTAGAATGCAGAATGAAAAACCAATTAGAACACATTTGGAAAACCATTTCAAATTAACCAAGGAAATGTTTCCCAAGACACAGGAGGAGATAGAATACATGTCTAGGGTCCCTTATTCATCAGCAATTGGAAGTTTGATGTATGTGATGGTTTTCACAAGACCAGATATTGCACATGCAATGGGAGTTGTGAGCAAGTATATGAAAAATCTAGGTAAAGAACATTGGGAAGCAGTAAAATGTATTCATGGGTATTTGAGAGGTACTTCTACTCATGCATTATGTTTTGGAGGTTCAGAAATTGTTCTACAGGAATATGTTGATTCAGATATGGAATGTGATAAATATAGCAGGAGGAGCACCAAAAGGTATTTTTTGACTGTAGGTGGAACAAAATTAAGTTGGATTTCGAAACTGCAAAAGGTTGTTGCACTTTCAAAAATCGAAGAATAGTATGTTGTTGCTACAAAGGCTAGTAAAGAGATGATTTGGTTACAGAGGTTTATGGAGGAATTGGGAAAGAAGCAAGAGAATAGCAGGTTGTACTGTGAGGAAGAGAGTGCCATTCATATTGCAAATAAATCATCATTTAATTTGAATACTAATCATATACAACTTAGGTACCATTTTGTATAATCCATATTGGAAGATGGACATTTGAAGTTCGAAAATATACATACTAGCCAAAATCATGTAGACATGTTAACAAATGGAGTAACCAGGGAGAAAATGAGTTCCTGCTCAGTTTTAGTTGGTATTCAAGCATGAGGGTGAATATGAGATATTTTCCAAGTCCAAGAAGAATCATAGTGCAACAGATACAATAGCGGTGGAGTTGTTGTGATCAGTCTCCAAGTGGGAGATTGTTGGTTGTGGAGCTTGATTATCTTCCTAATTTAGAGGTATTTTTTTTCATCCATGTTTATACCCCATGAAAACTATACACGATGGAAGACTGTACACCCCTCCATGTACGAGGGTTGCAGGGGAGGATTTCCCCACCTACGGGGTTCGGGGAAAATTTCTTTGTAAATGTATATTCTAATTTCATAGTCAATATTGATTGTTCATCATTAAGTCCCATATATGACAATAGATTATGTTACTATTTTTTTCCCTAGAAGGAAACCCTATTTTATGAGGGAATTGTATTGTGGTTGTGCATTATTGCTAATATTATATTCTGAGAGAGGAGACTATGAGAAAAATAAGAGGAAGTTACATCAGGTGTGTTGTAGGTTGTATCCCTCCATTTTGCAGGACAATAAAAAGGAAGGACCTGGAAATTTCTCTGGTGGATGTAGCCCACATTGGGTGAACCATGTATATCTGTGTCTCTATTGTATTGTGTATATTTTGTGTTTATTTCCACATTTGTTTTATTGTATTGCTCTGCAATCTTGTTTTTCTAACATGTGATGGTAGTCTACTTGCTTTATAAATTGGAAATATATCTATGATCCATCTTCATAAGAAGAGGAAATTTTTCATTGAGGATTTAAATAACTTACGGTGTTCTTTGTGACTACGAAAAATGTGCATGTTATTGCTAGACTTGCACCTGATACCATTGCAATACCATTAACAAATGATACATGAATCAAACATACAAAATTTTGCATGTAGTTAATTAAATAGAAACATAACAGTTAGAAGAATAAATCTTCCATTTACTTTTCTCAAACTAGTTTGGGCAAGATAGCATGCTATCAATGCAATATTAACAATGTTTTATGTGAGCATCACAAAAACAATATAATTTTTTTATCATATTTTTACATGGTAAGTAAATAATATACATATTCTACTTCGAAAGAAATAAACCTTAATTACATTGAAAAATACACATAAAATCTAAGAGAGATTGTTCTTCTAAACAAATTATCATTGGCCTTGAATGCCAATTTGCATTGATAATGATGTCATTTTTTGAAAATGTGAAAAAGGATATATAAATCAAAGCTAACAATTCTTACTCGAGTTTTTTTGTATGTATGGATATGATATTGACACCAATAGACTTTGTAGAGAGTCTCAATAAATTCAAAATAGTTAGTTGATCATAATGCAATGTACGCGCGCACACTCACAAAAACACATCAAAAGTCATGTTTGTACACACTTGAATATTTTAAAATAATATTAACATTTGATAGAATTCATATGCAGCACATGAATGCATGTATGACACTTATGATGAGAGAAAGAATGTTTAAAATATTCTATGGATATAAAAGACTAGAAATGATAGTTGCAGCAAACATACTACACCTAGTCCTCCATCATAGAAGTTGAAATAGATCCAATTTCCTAGCAAAGCGTTTTCAAGTTGTTCTATGTGTTTCCCATGTTTTCTACTCTTTCCTTGGTTGCTTTTCATAGGCTCCTGGACACATTAAAAACAACCAAGGAAAGAATAAAAAAACATGTGAAGCAAACACCTTGTTGGAAATGCATTTTGGATCGTGGATTGACCACCCTTCAAACCTGCATTTGTCAAATACAATAATAGGTTAAATGATTCAATAATAACTAAACATCAATGAGCTTGAATTTAACAAATATAATTAAATTTTATATGACTGAATAATAATTAAAGACGTACAATGATCTAGAAATACTAAAGGGGAATACCTCATGAATGAGCTCCTCTTGGTTTCGAGAATAATTTATTCCCTACTAAACAAGACCAACCATGTGAAGGTGGAAGCTCATTTGGTCCCTCCTCCCCCTCACATCACTCTCAATTCCACATACTCAATCATGCACAACAAGTAGAAAAAAAATAATTAAAGGTAAATGAAATCAAGAAGGTACATGCATACATAACATATAAGGTCCAAGCACAACTAGAAAAACAAAAAAATTGACTCCAAGATAAGAATGTTGGGTATGCACGCAACCCTTCAAACCATTTATGGGAATCAATAAATATACACCAACAAAKAATTTGATAGTGTAATAGGATGCACAAGTAATTTATACTACCTAGGCATGAAATGTTCATTTCCCATTATATATCAAATGTTGAGMACCCAYAATATTCACAATCAATTATAGGCATACACTCATTTTCAAATTAAAGAGTAAAGATATATGTAAGTGTATCTATAAATAGTAGGAAATCACTACCTCCTTCAAGTCTATTTCTMATTCAAGAGCATTATCCAACCAAAAAAAAAAAAAAAACATGCATAGTTTTGAACTTTAAATTACACATTTCCTCCATTAACCAAGGCATACAAATTGTTATTCAAGGCTTCAAATTATGGGTAACCTAAATCTTTCACAAAGTATCCCATGCATGAAAACATAATAAGCTCATCATGGCATGAAACCAATTCTATCGAGGGCATAGTTTTTCCATGATTTTTTAAGTGAAACACAACCTATCATGTCCATAAACCAAACTACTCATAGTTGAATCAAAGGAAATAACCCATACCATGAATTCATGCCCAAAAAATCACAAAATTAATTAGGACCAATGAGCCTCCAACATAGTTTTCGATGGCTAAATTGGTGTTTTCAAAGGTTGGGAAAGGACATACGAAGAGCGAGAAATTTGTGGGATTTTTCATTTAACCATTTTTATAAAAGGATATAGCTTACTCTATGAGCATGCCTATGTATATAGTAAAGGAGCGATGGATGAGATTACTTCAACGTTCCAAGATTATGCACATATATCATAAATTTGATGCATGAATATACTATGTTATAGTCATCATAAACCAAATATAAACTTTTCAAATATTCAACCATTCATTATGGATTAAATATATGAATGGCATGTATTCCAAAATCATATAGTTCATGTATGCCATATAAACTTTTATTCAAGGATTCAAATTATGGGTAACCTAAATCTTTGAGAAAGTATCCCATGCATGCAAATATAATAAGCTCATCATGGCATGCAACCAATGCCATAGAGAGCATAGTTTTTCCATGAGTTTTTAAGTGAAACACAACCTATCATGTCCATAAACCAAGCTACTCATAGTCGAATCAAAGTGAATAACCCATACCATGAATTAATGCCCAAAAAACCACAAAATTGATTAGGAGCAATGAGCTGCCAACACAGTTTTCCTTGGCTAAATTGGTGCTTGCAAAGGTTGGGCAAGGACATATGAAGAGCAAGAAATTTGTGGGATTTTTCACTTAACCATTTTTATAAAAGGTTGTAGCTTACTCTATGATCATGCCTATATATATAGTAAAGGAGTGGTGGATAAGAGTACTTCAACCATCCGGGATTATGCACATATATCATAAATTTGATTCCTAAATATACTTTGTTTCAATCATCATAAACCAAGTATGAACTTTTCAAATATTCAAGCATGCATTATGGCCTAAATATATGAAGGGCATGTATGCCAACATCATATAGTTCATGTATGCCATATAAACTTTTATTCAAGGCTTCAAATTATGGGTAACCTAAATCTTTGAAAAAGTAGCAAAGATGACTATAGGACACTCTGAAAATAAGAAAAAGGTTTTAGGAGACAAAATCAGACACTCTAAAATAATAAAAATATTTTAGGAGACAAAATCATGTGCTAAAGAACTATCTACCTAGAGAATAAAATCGATGTAATCAAGGGAACTTCCAATTGTAATCATCTAAGAAGAACATATGACTACATTGCATGCTTGGAGAAAGAGGAATCAATGGAGTTAGTCCTATTCTAAAATTCTATTTCTCTAGGATATGCAAATCATTTATAAATAACTAAGGGTAGTAAAATGTCTTGTGGATTTGGGGAGTGTTCTGTTGAAATTTTACTGAAAGATGGAGAGAAACAAGAGAAAGGAATTCTTTTGAGGTTGGATTCTAGCTATTTCAATGATGATAGGTCGCATTGGGACTTGAATACCCCTACATAATTTGGGAGAAGTAACTATATATTGTAAGTACAGATCCTAAACTTGAATTTTTACCCCTAAACACTCCAAACAATAAGAACTCAGAAAATTTGGATGGGATTCAGGTACACATATTTTAGGCCCAGTGATCAGTGTTATCAAAAGTTCAATTAGGTGTAGTGCTTATGTAAGGTTCCATATCTATTATAATAGATGAAAACACAAATATTGCAGAGAATAACAACGAAACAACACAATAGATGAAACCACAACACCAAGATAATACCTTTATTGATACGAAACAACGCTCACTTTCCTCTTCGAGGGGGAAACCCCTAGCAGAGAAACGCTCTATTACAATAATTCTCAAGAAAAAAAATCATCATACCCTCAAATATTATTTATATTAAATTTATCTACCAAAAGAACAATCTAGAGGAATATCTTCTAGAAGCGGAAGCTTTTATTAGGTCTTCTTACATTTGACTTATTCTTCCTTATTACTAGGCCTTATTAATATTGGCATTTATTATATGGAAAATATATTATTCTACCTACGTGAGGGGTTAGGGAGGTTAGGTCCCTAACATGCCTACCCCCTTAGAAAACAACCTTGTCCTCAAGGCTTTATATGATGAAATTGTTGCACAATGGTAGCTAGCTCCCAGGTGGAATCTGTTGGATTTGTATATTTCCATTGTACTTATACTTCCTTGATGGTGTGTTGATGGGGGAGAAGCTCATGATAGTCCAAGAATATTTGTGGCCGCAACCAGATGGAGCCTTCTTCATCCAAATCAGGAAGACTGGTTTGAGTTTGGCACTTAGTTCCAATCACCTTCTTTAATCAAGAGACATGAAAAACATGATGGAGCTTAGAATGACTGGGAAACACTAACTAATAGTCCATATGTCCCATGTTCTTGAGAACTATATAAGAACCATAAAATTTGGGTGCCAGTTTCTGACAATGATCAGCCTTGAGTGAAGTCTTCTTATAAGGTTGCAATCAAAGAAACACTTGGTCCCCTTCAACAAATTGACATTCTGAGCAACCTTGATCTTCTTGTTGCTTCATGTGATTCTGAGTCATGACCAAATTCTCTTTGAGGGTACGAAGAATAGCTTCTTGAACTGTAAGAGTTTATTCAACCTCTTGGACCTTCGAGACACTAGGCATGTATGTATGTAAGTAGATGTATGGTAAGAAGTGTTGTACCACCATTCAACTAGGGGTAACCATTGAGCCCATTGATTTTTCATTTTAGATGCAAAACACCTCAAATAATTTTCCAAACCCTTGTTGAAAAATTTAGTTTGATCATCAGTCAAGGGATGATAAGTGTTGCTGAGATGCAATTGGGTGCCCTATAGCCTAAACAGTTCTTGCCAAAAATTACTGAAGAAATTGGGATCTTTGTCAGAAACAATAGAATGAGGCATGTCATGAAGCTTGAAGATACGATCCATGAAAATTTGATCCATAGTGGAGGCAGTAAACAGGTGTTGAAGAGACTAAAAATAAGCATACTTGGAAAGACAATCAACTACCACCATGATGACTGACTTATTTCCTGATTTAGGTAAGCCAACAATGAAATCCATAGAAATATCCCTCCAAATAGCCGGTGGAATCGGAAGTGGTTGTAGTGTTCTAGGGGATTTCACTATTTCTCCCTTGTTGTGTTGACAGACATCACATTCTGCCACAAAATTGAGAATGTCTTGTTTCATACCATCTGAGAAAAATGAACATTTGACCCAGTCATAGGTTCTAGTAAACCCTGAGTTCCCAACTGTGGGTGTAGCATGAAGCTCAGAAAGTACCATGGATTTAAGTTGTGACTATTTACTTAAATATATATGGCCTTCGTAATGAATCTCATCATTGTGCCAAGAGTACCTTGGGGAAACTAGAGAATTGGCTTGCAAATGTTGGATTAGATGTACAATTTTGGGATCTTGCAGCCATTCCTGGTGAACTGCTTGGATCCAATATGGTACAATGAAGGAGAGGGAAAAAAGGGACCCTTTTTCTTCATATTTTCTTGAAAGAGTGTCAGCAATCTGTTGAGTTATCAACACACCCTAAAAGCTTTTATGAAATTTTTTATCTTTTGGGTACCACTTGTTTTGTTTTGTTCTATTGTTGGAATTAAGTCAAGTGTGTAGGATCGCTAAGTTCATTTCCATGTCTCATCATCAATCAATTTGGATTTATTTGGAAATTTCATAGTGAAACATTTGTATCTAAAAAAGAACGTGACATTTTAACTAAGAATCCACAGCTAAAATTGTGACCCACATGCGTATGTTCGACATCGGCAAAATCCGACTAGTAAAATGACCACATAGTAATGATAATCATTGATCATCGATGTCTCATAGGCATCGGCAAAAAATGAAGTAGATTTTCATTGGTTGTTCGCAAAGAAGATTCATGAAATGGTCGATCTCCCATCGACATTGGTGAAATATTAGAGGGATAAACATTGACATGGGTCATGAAAAACCTCTGATAACTGATAATTGATGCATTTATTTGGGGTCGATGAAATATCAAAGATTTAAATCATGGAAAATTTATACATTTACACATCGTCGATCACCGATCCCCGATGCATTTTTGGCATCAGAAAGTCTCGAGGGGAGTAATCTGGGAACACTTGTTTAAACATATTGTTGATCGGAAACCCTTGATACTTTTTCGGCACCGGTGGGGTAGGACCTGTTTGTTGAAACACTTATCTAATGAAAATCCTTGATTCTGAATAAAACTCTTAAATGAAGAAGCTAATTTCAAATGCCATGTGTCTTTGCCACGTAGGAATTTCATACGACCTAGTTGTATCCCGAGTCATCTTAGGTTTTCTCGTGTCTTATTCACACTTCCAGGTCATCATTTCCACATCAGCGATGTACGATAAGATGGATCGGCATCAGAGTTCTTTCCAAGAGATATCAACAAACGCTGTATAAAGAAAAGCGTCAATCCACCTGTTTAAATTAGAGGAATGATGAGATGTTTTTAGCACAAAAAAAAAGATCAGATTCTTCCATTTAATAGGCCAATTAAATTTTCTCTCCCATACATTTCTACCCCATTCACCGATTGAATAACAGGAATTTTAAATCGTCGATGAACCATAGTATATCCCGCGCCTGTGCCACCAACCTACGACTACATTTAAATCTTGAGAATAATGTGGATTTGGCGTCATATTTTGTATAACCGCACCTACACTCTGAATTGAATAACTAATGTGACAAGGTAATTATTATCTCCATTTAAATCACTAAAAAAAATTTGAACCCCAACATTCTGCACAGAAGTTTCTCATTTCTATAGAAGTCGAAGAAGTGAAGAGAGCATCTCAAGAGTTGCGCTTGATTCTCAGAATTTCAAAACCAGATAAAGCTATTGTGAAGAAGAGGTATGTGTTAATTTTATCATTTCGACAGTCGCATTTTTATGTATCAACATTCTATCTACAACAAGGTGTCTAACATTGTTCTCTCTGTACGAAAAAAATGCCTCCAAGGAAGCCAACGACCAAACACTCGCCAAGGGAAACAAAATTGAAGGAAGCAGAGGTTGGTGAAGGATCTTCTCCCGAGACTGTGAGGCAGTTTGAGTTTTATATCAGAGAGGAACAATCATCATAACATCAACTAAGAAATCATTTTATCATCCCCCTTCTTTTGGTGATATAGAAACAATCAATGAATCAAAGATAATTCTCTCACAATGGGGATATTTGTTCAACAGAATTAACCGGGAATATTACCTGGAGTTTATTCCCCATAGTGACCCGAATGTAAGGGTGCTCGATGACCAAGTTTTTCAAAACATTTGGCGGTCATGCTTTCATATGGTAGCCTACCGAACCCCAGTCTTTCCCTGCAATGAGACTCTAGGTTGGATAATGGACCATACAGATGCGATGAAGTGCCTAGTCAATGATGAGAATGGCAGATGTCTCAATGTTCTTCTTCCGACAGAGGTCCAGAAATATTACAAGATCAGGGACCTGAAGGAGTGATTAAACACATATTTTGTAGTGAATTTCTATGAAGTCCATGACACCAGCCGATTAATGGCCTCCTGGTTGAAGGAAGACAAGAAATTCACAAACCAAAGCAATGGCTCATACGGAACAATAAATCTAAAGGAGCCATATATATACTTAAAGGCTCTAATTTTTTTATTATATGGGGAGAAATATTGTGCCAAGTTCTCGGAGGCATGGATGCCCCTGACCTACACTGTGGTTATTTCTAGGAGTAGCTTCAACTGGGGAGAAATCATCTCCAATCAATTGAACACCAGTATATTGCAGGATCAAACACCAAAGGAGGGAGAAGCGCTCACTTTTCACATGGATTCATATCTACTAGACATGATCTATGCAAGGAAGGTCTTCACCGACATGAATCTAATATGGCACATAACAAATCTACTTGTATATGTCTACTTCAGCATCTTGTCGAAAAAAAAGTATAAGAAATCTTATGCTCTCATTTGCGATGAATTCATAGCTCGGTTTTATTTCATTATTTTCAAAAAATAATGCCCAAGACTATTTGTAGCGGCCAAGAAACTTATTTCAAAAGTAGGTCACTGGTACCTATATGAAACCACGACCTATATCAAGGTGTTAGAGGCCACCGACGCACCACATTTAGTCCTCGCTCATGTCCCAGACCAACTCATCATAGGATAAATATGTTACCAGACCATCCTACAGGGTTATAACGCCACTTTCGTTAAGGACAAGAAGCGAGCATTCATACCCTATGGTTTCCATGTAGGATTTTTCATAGTGAAGGATATTGCACAATATAAACAAGATGGTTTGAGCCAGTTGGAACACAGGTTCCCAACAAGTCAATTTCACAAACATGACCCTAAATGCCTAGTTCTCCAGCACGCATCAGAAGTCTCTTCATGTTGGCCATATGCACATGATAAGTTTTACGACAATATCTTGACAGAATGCGCTCATGACTGGGAGGAGGTACTACAGAGAAAACCTAACCCAAACATGACTAGGTTCAAAGCTATGAGTATGGATGAGAAAGTCGAAATGATAGAATATATGGATCAAGAATATCTTAGGATTAGAGAAGGAAACAAAGAAACTAAAGCCACAGAGGCACAAAGGAGGGGGATGTTGTTACTAGAAGAAACCCAAAGAGTCATCCAGTAGCTAGAAAATGATTCTCAACTATTAGAAACTATGAGGATCACCCCGGTCAACCCAATCAGCATCAAAGAGGAGATAAATGGTTTAGAATCAACCCCACTAAAGGAAACCATTGATTCAGAAAAACCCATAGTTCCATCACCACAGGCCAGATCGTCGGTGACTATTCCAACCTAGCATGATATTCCAACAACACCAAGTGAAACAGGTGTTCCTAATCCCCTTTTTTATCTAATCATTATCTATGATGATGAAGAGAGTTTAGAGGTCTCTCTTATAACTTGGATACTAATTACAGAGGAGAAGGAACCAGGGGGAACATCTTCTCAAACTCTCGATGCATCAATGCCAAACCCCTGTAGGGCGACCATGAGGCTGAGAGTTCCTTAGAGACTGAATTTTTTGACCTATCAGGGACCCCTAAAGACAACTCCAGGAATGAACTAGTATCAGGTGAAGAAGAAGAGGAATTGCAATAGCTAGAGATCGACACCTTAATAGTTGATCACCAAGTAATTATTGAGCCTGTGATTGTCTCTCCAATTAAGGTCGATACCTCACCAGTCAATGAAACCTAGACAGAGGTTGATCCATTGGAACACACAAAATTTTCCAATGTCAAAGAAGTACAAGAGTCGGTCCTAGAGAAAATATATATGGTAGGAAGCCTGGGCAACACTCTAACCTAGGGAGACCAACAAATTCCTCATCTCATGCATGAGGTCGCTGATATATAGAATATTGATTACAAAAGGAAGAGGAAATCCATAATGAGGTGAACAACCAAGAAAAGGTGGCTCATGCTGGATAGCGTGATTCTCATCACTAAAAAAGGGAAGTTGATCAGCATAGAAAATGCGAAGACATTTGAGTCAATTGAAACAAGGATGGCTATCACTGATTCCATGCTAGATCGAGAAAAGACAGATGAAAAGGATTTGGCCACCAGGAATAAGGATATAGAACATATGCTCCATCTGGAAAAATATTATCAAGACTCCACGTAAGCAACAATTTTTCTGAAGAGTGAATTATGAGATGCATATGCAGGATTCACAAGCGAGATACATTTAGTCACTGCATTTATAGCCGATTTCCAAGAAGACGCTCTCATGGAACTGGAAACCTGTAAGGACGTGGAGATATGGTATGAAAATTCATGCCAAGTTGTAGAACGAATCAATTACATCAGCACAATGCAGAAGGGTTGAGACATGGAGGACGATGGCATTCGAGTGTTGATGGATAGAAACATCTCTCGGATCAAGAAGGTAGTCAAATATTGGGTGATTATGGCCCAGGAACCTCAGTGAGAGATACATAAGAGGTGGGCCGAGTGTGAAAGAAGTTGGGGAAATATCAATCGGGAGATGAAAGACATTGGCCTCCCAGAGTTCAACTCACTCGAAGACTTTGTCGACTTGAATGACATAGTTAAATGACATGCAGAATAATACTCAGTGTGGGAAGTAGATATCGTGCAGATGGTGAGCATGACATCGGGTCAGGTACATAATTTTATGGAACATCTAATCAAGGCACGTGTGTTTCTGCAACATTTAAGTTCCAAAGTGATCAAATATAGAGAATGGGAAATAGAGATGAAGGAATCCCTTTCAGCCTCGATGGACCAGCACAGATTCTTGTATGCTAACACATGCAAGGATCTCTTCATCAAGTGGTCATAATACGAGAAGAGTCATCCACTCTAGTAAAACCACGAGATGATTTCCAGAGAACAAAGAGATCAAGCACCATGTGGAAATATTTTGTTTTACTTAACACAAACTTGTAGCAGCTATTTTTAGTTAGTGATTCTTTATAAATAGGGGGATTGACCTTTTAGAAGGGGTCGATGGTTTTGGGGAAAAGACCCTCTTTTTGAGAATTGGAAAGAATTATTTCTCAGCAACTTTAATTAAGAAGTTCTTTTTAGAACCAAATACATAAAACTTTTTTTGTCATCGAAGGCGTTATGTGATTGGATTGAGGAGGAACTACTTCCAACTTTTATTTCATTAGTTGATGTTGTAATGAGTAAGAGATTATGAATCTATTGATAAGCTATATTTTTCAATACTTTAACAGTTCTTTTGTTCTAAATGATGAAAAGCGAATCGTTTTGTTAATATGTGATTGATGGTAGAGATAAGGAAACTATTTTTCTCGCACTCACCTTATTGCATGTGTATTTTCTTTCAATAATTGTATCTCAATCAGTGTGAAGTACTAGCAATTTAATGTATTATTACTAGACTTGTAATATGTGTGAATACCATTATCGACATGCTAGAGCACGAGGGTTATCCCAGGCTCATCCTTCTTCAGTAGTTAAGAATCCCCTCTATCAGTTGGTTTATACCATCACACTTTACTTTATTAGACTCATCTAATAAAAAAAAAGAGAAGCGTTTAATCTGAAGGAGGAACTTTCACAGAAAGATTTCTTGACATCACTAAGTAAATCCCATCCATAAATTGGCTAGATTGAAATATCAAGAGAACCATTCCACCCATCAAGCGTTGTAGAGTCTAATTGGGCCTCTAAGGCAGATTTGGTTCCTACTATTGAGTTAAAAGGATCTTGGACCCCTCAATAGAATTGGCACTAGAAGGAGGGCCTGAATGAATGAATGGCTAATGACATTTATTATAATCTATTTCGCATAACCTACGGATTCAAAACAGCCCACATGCATGGTTAGTCATTCTCAAGACATCCCACATACAGAGAGTATTATCGAAACAAGTAACTCACCCAAGCATGAGGAAGTAGAACACCTATTCCCCAAAATACCTTACGCTCTTTCCCAGGAGGAGTTGAACCAATTTAGAAGAATCATCATTGAGCAGAGAGTTGAGCAAATTGGATCATTGCCCTTAGATTTGTTACTTCCTCATAGAAAACAAGTAAGCATACCAGTTGTCGACACCCTTAACCAGGTTTTTGTTCACACATTATAAGACCTGATAGATTTTTCCCTCATTGAGATCAAACAACCCCTTAATCTGATCCCTAAAACACTAGTTGGTAACTACTCTGAGCCTAATGATTTCAAATCTGATGAGGAAGGGTTTGACTAGGATCGCTTAGCTCTAGAATCGGACAACATGGAGGATAATAACTATAATAATAAATAAAGGGGAAATCATCCTCAAAATAATCGACCTTGGTTGGCTAGAAATGCTCTGGCAATCCTAGGATGAGTACATAACCTCCCTCGACATCCAGAAAAATTACTTCCCAAATTCGACCCTGAAACCGCTAGATTGCCTGAAGACCATATTAAAAAGTGCATACTAGCTATAAGACTGATGAACATACAACATGAGGATGTAGTTTGTATGATTTTTCCCTATACCTTTGAGAATTCGGCCTTGATTTGGTATTTTAACTTTCCTGTGAGATCCATAACTAGTTGGAAAAAGTTTCAAAAGGATTTCTTAGACAAATTTGCAGAGGAAACCACCACAGGAGATTTAATGGTTGAACTGTTTGTTTCCACCATGAGTTCAAAAGAGAAGGTTAAAGACTTCAATCAATGGTTAACCACTATCCTGAATAAATTTCAACCCGAAGCTAAACCTACCTAGGAGTCGCAAATTGAGGTATATGTTAATGCTCTCCCTGCTTCCATCTCCATGTTTATAAAGAGGGTTGCCAAACATAACCTAGCTGAAAATTTTGAGGAAGCCAAAATGATTGAATTCAAAATGAAGGGATGCAAAGAGGGCCAGGTTTCTCTAGTTAAGAAGGAAGTTCAACATCCATCTAGGAGAGGAATTTTGTTGACTAGACCCCCGGAAAAACAAACAGAACAAGGTCTCGAAAAAGGAGGTGGGGACATAGAATACCTACAATCGATGATAAAGAAACTTTCGAATGAAATCGTATACATGAAAAGAAGTGTCGAGGAAGGAAACCAAGGTCAAAGTCCTTATAAACCTTTTTTTTAAATAAACCCACCTTTCAAATCGATTGAAACCCCCCTAGCCAACTTAAACATCGACATGGGTAATGTAGCATCCGAATATTTTTGTATGTACCATCAAGAGAAACACTTCGAAAGAGATTGTCCCCAATGGGTGCATGCTATGAATTTAATGGAAAATCGGTTCCTAGAAAATTTTTATCTTACTGAACAACCAAGCGACTCAACGGTGAACATCCCCAATCATGAGGAAGTTGAGCTGTCAGAATAAACAACCATGTTTTTGTGGGATCCTTACTTTCCAATGCCTCTCGATGATGTATTTGAAGTCCAAGAACCATTCGTTGACGTTTTGGTTGTACAAACGTGAAGTAAGGGTCAACTAGTCTCAAATGATATTATCATTATTCAATCTTCGAGAGGAAAAAAAACAGTCGATCACTCAAAAGAACCTTGTGTCTCCCAAAGAAATCCTATAAACATACACACACAGGAGTCACCCAAGCTGGACTAAAACACAGTAGAAGACTTAAATAATTTTAAGGCTAATGTGTCGGTCATGGACATGTGCATAATTCCCCAGCAAATGAATTTTCTTTACAGGCCTTAAATTCAATAGAAACCCCTTTAACAAGAACTGACCTAGGTGAGGTCCCATCTCCCACAGATTTAAAGAAAAAAACAAATGTGAATGCTTTCTCTTTAGACAAAAGAGGAAATCCTTTTTTCATACCTTTCCTTTTAACGTTTGAAATCTTCAACAGAAACCTTCATAATTATTTAGTCGATTCAAGGGCATCCTCCAATGTCATGCCATTGTCAATCTGCAAGAAATTGAACGCAATCCTTCTCAAAAGTGATAAACATGTTATACAACTAGACAAAATACAGGTAAAAGTTATTGGCGAAATTAAGGATGTCATGATCATAATGGCTACACACCCAAAATGTGTTCAAGTAATTGACATAATTGTAGTAGATATCCCAAAATCTTATGGACTACTACTTAGTCGAGATTGGTCTGAGAAATTGAATGGATATGTTAGCATGGACTGGGCTCACCTCTAGTTGCCACTAAAGGGACATACCAACATGATTAGTATTGATAAGGAAAGATATATCAAACATAATGTCACCGATTTAGAAGCCTTCAACAAACCCTCATCGATAGATTTCCCTGTGCTAGGAAACTACTCCTGATATTCTAATTTCAACAATTTTTCTCCTCTCTTGTCTGATGTACCTCTCACTCAAAACAATGAAATGACTTTTCAAGTGAATCTACTGGTAGTAGCAAAAGAAATCATTGTTTTTCAAGAACCTCTATTGGAAACAACAGACAAGGTATACGAAGATGAGAAAATAACTAGGCCTAAAGAAGTTACTATATTTCTCTCACAAGTTTGGAAGTTTTACTTTGATGGATCTAAATCACAAGAAGGGTTGGGAGTAGGATGTATCCTCATTGACCCGAAGGGGAAGCATAATTTCCTATCCTGCAGACTAGAATTTGAATGCACCAATAACACTGTTGAGTATGAAGCTCTAGTTCAGGGACTGAATAAATCCATAGAATTAAACATTAAAGAACTGGAAGTTTTGGGGGACTTTGAAATTATCGTTAGGAAAGTGAAGAATACTATCCATTTCAATTCACCCCACTTGAGAAATCACCAACAAGAGGTGCATAGACTAATAGAACATTTTGAGGGTTTCAATATTAATATTGTTCCCAGGACAAAGAATACTCTTGTTGATTCCCTGGCCACTACACCCTCGAGGTTATCCCCTTCAGAAGACTATGAATCCTCCAGGTTCAATGTGGAACTACTCTATAAACCATCAGTACCCAACAATATTTCTAATTGGAAGGTTTTTGAGGGAGATGAATAGATTGTAAATTTTCTAACTAATCAAGAAAATTTTAAATATTTGGCTATTGATGATGAGGTATTCCAAGAGAAACTAATTTCCACAAACAGAAGAGAGGAACATATCACACTAATAATAAACCAAGGTTTCACACGATACCGAAAGAGGTATCCAATTTGGAGAACCTTTTGGACCTGAGGGAAATATTTAAAGGGTCAAAGAACACAAATATAGGGAGTTCATGTCCCATATATGAGACTATAAACCTAGGAACCCTGGAAAACCCGAAGAATGTAAATCTAGGTAAAACAGTGTCTAAAGAAGACATGAAAGCTTATCTCAAGATTTTTAGAGAATATCAAGATGTCTTTGCTCGGGCCTACCGATAATTGAAAACTTATGACACTCGCATTATCCAACACACAATCCCATTAAAATATGGAGTAAAACCCTTCCAAAAAAATCTCATGAAGTACCATCCATCTCTGGAACCCCTGATGTATCAAGAATTAAAGAAAATACTATATGCTAAGATTATCTTTCAGGTTAGGCACTTTGCCTGGGTAGAAAAATTGGTTCTGGTCAGGAAAAATTCTAGGGAGATCCGCCTATGTGTATATTTCATAAACCTTAACAAAGCATCAGAAAAGGATAACTACCCAGTCCCACACATGGAACAAATCTTACAAACTGTGTCTAGTACTGAAATTTTCTCCCTTCTAGATGGTTTCTCAGATTATAACTAGGTTCTAGTTTCAGAGGAAGACCGATTGAAGACCACCTTCTGAACCAAGTGGGGAAATGTTTCTTATAAACGCATGCCCTTTGGGTTGATTAATGCAGGGGAAACCTTCTAAAGGACCATGGACGTAGATTTTTGGGGATTGATTAACAAATTTGTAGTAGTATATTTGGACAATGTGACTATGTATTCAAAGAACAAAGAAGACCACATCCAACATCTAACCCAGATTTTTGAAAGGTGTAGGAAATATGGAATATATTTAAACCCTAAGAAAACTATCTTTGGTGTCAGGGAAGGGAAACTACTAGGTCATATTATATCTCAAGCAAGAATTTGTATAGATCCCAAACAAATAAAGGCAATATTTTAGCTTCCCTTACCCCATAGAAAAACGTCTATGCAATCCTTCTTTGGGAAAATTAAATTTGTGAGAAAGTTCACACTTGATTTCGCTGAAACTTTCAAACCCTTACAAAAAATGATTTACAAGAATGCAGATTTTAAGTGGGATGATGAGCGAAAATATGCTCCAGTGCTACGAAGTCCTGACTTTAGTAAATATTATTTCCTCTACACTTTCTCCTTCGACCAATTCTTAGCTGCAGTATTGACCCAGAAGGATGATGATAACAATGAGACACTGGTATCGTTTATGAGAACTGATCTTCAAGGAGTCGAATTGAACTACCCTTCTATAGAAAAATAGGCTTATGCGGTGTACAAAGCAGTGAAACATTCCAGATCTTACATCCTAAAAAATCACACCAAATTCATCATGCCTCATCCCACATTTCGATCCCTATTCACTCAACATGAGATGGGCGAGAGAAGGGGAAATTGGATGGCATTCGCCCAAGAATTTGATCTAGATATAAGACTTGCCAAATTAGTTAAAGGACAAGGATTGTGTAAACTGGTCGCAGAAGCCCAAGATCGAATAGATGAAGACCCCGGGTGGGAGAATGAATTAGCATTATGGTGTAGTGAATATTTATACATTTCCCCAAGGCAAGAATCTTGGTATGGAAAATTTATTTACCTCATGCATCATGGGACTTGCCCAGAAAACCTAAGCCCTAAGGAAAGGAGAGCTCTTATGCTAAAAACTACGCACTATCGCCTCATAAATTTAGTACTTTTCTGCATAAATTATGATGGAGTACTCTTGAGATGTCTCAAGCGTGAAGATGCAAAAAAGGTTTTGAGGGAGATCCATGATGGTCCTGCAGGTGGAAAATTTGTAGGAAATACCATAACTCACAAAATATTAAGAGTCGATTATTACTGGCCTAATATATTTATGGATGCTCATACATACACTAGAAACTGTAAATATTTCCAAATGAGCGTTGGAAGAGAGAAGAGGGAAATTGTCACACTCCAACCAGTGACTATATCCATATCATTTGAGCAATGGGGTTTATAATTCATAGGGGATACTACCCCGAATTCTTCAAAAAAACATAAATACATATTGACTGCTATAGACTATTTTACGAAATAGGCAGAGTCCATCCCTCTTAATCACTTGAATGAAAAGGTTGTAATCCAATTCATAGAACAACAGTTGATCACAAGGTTTGGGATGCCTTCCGTTCTCGTTTTTTACAATGATGCCTACTTTTCTTTTACTCTATTAATAGAGTTCACTCTGGACAAAGGAATCATAATAAGATACTCTGCAAACTACTATCCACAAGGAAATGGGGTGGAAGAATCAACTAATAAGAACCTAGTGAGGATATTGAAGAAAACAATCGCAGACAATCAAAAGAATTTGCATAGCTTGCTTCATAATACCTTATGGGAAGATAGAGTAACACCCAAGGAAGTTATGGGAAACTCTCCATAATTTCTAGTATACAGAAAAGAATTCATTCTCCCAAATGGGTTATATCTTCTATCACTTCAACTTGCTCAGGGTTCAATAGGACAACCCTCATCAGTTATTCAACAAAGAATTGATACCCTCCTCATGGTTGAAGAGGAAAGGAAGAAAGAAAAATCTAATTTCGTCGCTCATCAGCAGATAGTTAAAATATGGTTTGACAAGCGTATGGCCAAAGAGAAGAATTTTGAAGTAGGAAACTTAGTCCTGAAATGGGATAGAGAAAATGAACCTAAGGGAAAAAATTTGAAGTTTCAGAATCTATAGCTTGGAACTTTCTAGGTATCCAAGAAAATTGGGGTAGGAACGTATCAGTTGAAAAATATGAGGGGGGGACTCGACACCCTCCCAGTGAATGGCCAAGCCCTAAAACAATATTTATGTTAAAAAAAAGGTGTGTCTTTTTCATGTTTAATTTTACATTCTGATTAGGATAAATGTGTAGGTTTATGGTAGACTGATTGCAGATTCCTTTTATTTCTATCTTTTCTTTTTCTTGGTTTTTTCTTGTAGTAAAGTTGTGTTTCGTAAAACATTGGTAGACCTTAATAAATATGGTGTAGAAAAATAAGCTCCTAACTTACGCTTACGTGAAACATAAGAAATGTTGGGAAATTAAAAATTTCTTTAAGGAGATTTATATCTTGCAAAACAAGCAACCTTGGTAAGTGATGAAGTGTCTGCCTAGTGGTCTAGTAAATCCCAAAGGGAAAGATGGATATTTGGAAAGGATCACATGTACCTATAGACAGAGCTAGGAATATTTTCATATTAACTATTTCATCTTGCAGATAACAGACATCCTCCTCTCTACCTCGCTCAAGGAATTCCTTCCAGAAATAAATCAATTCTATTAAATGAGTGAAAAAATGGAGAGGGTATACAAATAACTATGTCTGGGCTATGGATGCTCGTTGGTAGTGGAGCAAGGTTTGTGATGTCGGGGTGACTCCATCAGGGATATGGATGATCGTTGGCAGTGGAGCAACACCGTAGCAAGGGAATAATGATAACTAAAAAGGCCTCAAGCCAGTGAATGCCTTACCCGAGTCTTGTCAAAGAGAGGCATGGGTCACGGTCAAGAGGAAAGAAGGTGGGATAAGGGTTGAACTCCATAGGTAGAATCGGATTCATGAACCCAGGAAATTGTACACGCATGGATAGGAAATACTCTGATAAAAGTGAACCCAGATAGTTTCTCAACCAGCTTCTACACAAGCTAAGCCCAAAGGAAGGAGCAAACATTTTTCTTTCACCCAGATAATTTCCATTTGTTGAGCACTCAACACACCCTAAAAGACTTTATGAAAATTTCTTTTGGGCACCACTTGTTTTCTTTTGTTCTGCTGACAGAATTAAGTCTATTGTGTAGGATCATTAAGTTGTTTTCCATGTCTCATCATCGATCAAGTTGGATTTATTTGGACCTATCATAGTGAAACCTTTGTATCTAAAAAAGAACTTGAAATTTTAACTAAGAATTCATAGCTAAAATTGTGACCCACGCGCATATGTTCGGCATCGGAAAAATCCGAGCAGTAAAATGACCACATAGTAATGATAATCATCGATCACTGATGTATCATAGGCATCAGTAAAAAACGAAGTAGATTTGCATTGTTTGTTTGCAAAGAAGATTCAGGAAATGGTCGATCTCCCTTCAATGTTGGAGAAATATGAGAGGGATAAGCATTGACATGGGTCATGAGGAACCTCCGATAACCGATTACTGATGTGTTTATTCGAATTCTGTGAAATCTCAAAGATTTAAATCCTGGAAAATTTTCTCATTTGCACATCGCCGATCATCGATCCCCGATGCATTTTTCGGCATCGGCAAGTCGCGAGGGGAGTAATCCGGGAACACTTGTTTAAACATATTGTCAATCGCCAACACTTGATAATTTTTTGGCACTAACATGGTAGGACTTTTTTATTGAAACACTTATCTAACGAAAAATCCCCGATTCCGAGTAAAACTCTTAAACGAAGACACAAATTTCAAATGCCACATGTCTTTGTCACGTAATCATTTCATGCGACCTAGTTTCATCTCGAGTCATATTAGGTTTCCCAGTGTCCTAGTCACACTTCCAAGTCAACATTTCCACATAATAATTGTACGATAATATGGATCGACATCAGACTTTTTTCCAAGAGATATCAACAAATGTTGTCTAAATAAAAGCATCGACTCCCGATCCACCCGTTTAAATTAGAGGAATGATGGGACATTTTCAGCACAAAATAAGATCAGATTCTGCCATTTCATAAGCGAATTAATGTTTCTCTTAGCATACATTGCTACCCCATGAGCCGATTGAATAACAGGAATTTGAAATCGTCGATGAACCACAATATAGTTTGCGCCTGCACTACCAACCTATGACTGCATTTAAATCTCGAGCATAATGCGGATCTGGTGGCAGATTTTGTAGAACCGCACCTACACCCTGAATTAAATAATTGATGTGACAAGGTAAGTATTATATTCATTTAAATCACTAAGACAATTTTGAACCCCAAAATTATGCACACAAGTTTCTCATTTCTAGAGCAGTCGAAGAATCAAAGAGGGTGTCTCAAGAGTTGTGCTTGATTCTCATAATTTCAAAACCATATTAAGCAAGTCCGAAGAATAGGTCTGTGTTAATTTTATCATTTCAAAGGTCACATTTTTATCAACATTCTATCTGCAACACTGTGTCTAACGTTATTCTCTCTATAGGAAAAAATTCCTCCAAGGAAGCCAACGACCAGACGCTCGCCAAGGGTACTAAAATTGAAGGAAGCAGAGATTGGTGAAGGATATTCTCTTGGCACTACGAGGTAGTTGGAGTTTACTACTAGAGTGGAAATAGTCATCAAAACATCAACTAAGAAATCATTTGCTCAGCCCCCTTCTTTTTGTGATATAGAAGAAAGAACTGGATAAAACATAATTCTCCCGTAATGGGGATATTTTTTCAACAAAATTAACCGGGAAGATTACCCAGAGTTTATTCCCCACAGCAACCCAGATGTAAGGGCACTCAACAAACAATTTTTTCCAAACATCTGGCGGTCATGCTTGCATATGGTAGCCTGTAGAACCCAAGTCTTTCCCTGCATTAAGATTATGGGTTGGATAATTTATCATACAGACCCGATGAAGTGCCTAGTCAATGATGAGAATGTCAGATGTGTCATTGTTTTTCTCCCGACAGAGGTCCAAAAATATTACAAGATCAGGGACCCATAGGAGTGGTTAAAAAAATATTTTGTAGTGAAGTTCTATGAATTCCATGACACTAGCTGATTAATAGCCTCCTGGTGGAAGGAAGAAAAGAAATTCACAAACCTAAGAAACAACTGGTATGGGACAACAAATCTAAAGGAGCCATATATCTACTTAATGGCTCTAATTTTTCAATTATACAGGGAGAAATATTGCGCCAAATTCTTGGAGGCATGGATGCCCCTGGAATACACTGTGGATATTTTTGGGAGTAGATTCAACTGGGGAAAAATTATCTCCAAGCAATTGAGCACCAGTATATTGCAAGCTCAGACACCAAAGGAGGGAGAAGCACCCACTTTTCACATGGCTTCATATCTGCTAGAAATGATCTACGCAAGGAATGTCTTCACCAACATTAATCTGAGCTAGGATGTCGCAGAGCTACATGTACATGTCTACTTCATAATCATGTGGAAAAATAGGTACAAGAAATCTTATGCTCTCATTTTCGATGAATTCATAGCTCAGGTTTATTTCATTATTTTCAAAAAAGAATGCCCAAGACTATATGTAGCAGCCAAGAAAATTATTTCAAAAGTAGGCCACTAGTACCTAGATGAAACCACAACCTATATCAGGGTGTTTGGGGCCACCGACGCACCACATTTACTCCCCGCTCATGTCCTATACCGACTTTTCATAGGATAAATCTGTTACCAGACCATCCTGCAGGGATATAATGCCACTTTGGTTAAGGACAAGAAACGAGCGTTCATACCCTATGGTTTCCATGTAGGGTTTTTCATAGTGAAGGATACTACGCAAGATAAAAAAGAGGGTTTGAGCCAGCTGGAATACAGGTTCCTGACATGCTGATTTCACAAACATGACCCTAAAGGCCTAGTTCTCTAGCATGAATCACAAGTTTCTTCATGTTGGCCATACGCACATGATAAGTTTGACGACGAGATATTTACCGAATGTGCTCAGAACTGGGAGGAGGTAATACAGAGAAAAGATAACCCAAACATGACTAAGTTCAAAGCTATGAGTATGGATGAGCAAGTTGAAATGATAGAACAAACAACTTAAGAAGCTCTATGGGTTAAAGAAGAAAACATAGTAGCAGAAGCCATAGAGGCACAAAGGAGGGGGATGTTGTTACTAGAAGAAGCCCAAAGAGTCATCCAGCATATAAGAAACAATCTTCAACTATTAGAAACTATGAGGATCACCTCGGCTGACCCAATCAACATCAAAGAGGAGCTAAATGGCTCAGAATAAACCCCACTGGAGGAAACCGTTGATCTAGAAAACCCCATAGTTTCATCACCATAGGCCAGATCATCGGTGACTATTCCAACCCAGCATGAGATTCCAGGAACACCAAGTGAAACAGGTGTGCCTAATCCCCTTTTTTGTCTAAACACAATCTATAATGATGAAGAGAGTTTGGAGGTCTCTCTTATAACATTGATACCAATTACAAAGGAGAAGGAACCAAGGGGAATCCCTATGCATCAACACCAAACCCCTGCAGGGCGACCATGAGGTCTAGAGTGCCTTAGAGACTAAATTTTTCAACCTATCAAGGACCCCGAAAGACAGCTCCAAGGATGAACTAGGTTCTAGTGAACAAGAAGAGGAATTGCAATAGCTAGAGATCGGCACCTCAGCAGTCGATCACCAAGTAAGTATTGAGCATGTGATTGTCTCTCCAATTAAGCTTGATACCTCACCAGCCGATGAACCCCAGATGGAGGTCGAGCCATTGGAACACACGGAAGTTTCCATTGTCAAATAAGTACAAGAGTCGGTCCTAGAGAAAATATATACGGTAGGAAGCCTGGGAAACACTCTAACCTGGGGAAACCAACAAATCCTTGAGCCCATGGATGAGGTCTCTGATATACAGGTGATTTCTTATGACAGGAAGAGGAAATCCATAATGAGGAGAAAAACCAAGAAAAGGAGGCTCATGTTGGATAGCGTGATTCTCATCACCATAGAAGAGAAGTTGCTCAACACAGAAAATGCAAAGACATATGATCTAATCGGTGCAGGGATGGTTATCATTGATGCCATGCTAGATAGATAAAAGAAATAATAATAGGAGTTGGCCACCAAAAATAAGGCTCTATACCATATGCGCCATCTGGAGAAATATTACCAAGACTCCACACAAGCAACAGTTTTTCTGAAGAGTTAATTCTAAGATGCATATGCAGGATTCACGAGCGAGATACATCTCTTCACTGCATGTATAGCCGATTTCCAGGAAGACACTCTCATGGCACTAGAAACCTGTAAGGATGTGGAGAGATGATATGAAAAGGCATACCAAGATGTAGAATGAATCAGTTACATCAACATAGTGTAGAAGGGTTGAGACATGAAGGAGAATGGAATTCGAGTGTTGATGGATAACATCGTCTCTCGGATCAAGAAGGCAGTCGAATACTGGGTAAGTATGGCCCAGGAACTGCAGCAAGAGATACAGAAGATTTGGGTTCACTGCAAAAGAATTTGGGGAAATATCAATCGAGAGATGAAAGACATTGGCCTCCTAGAGTTCAACTCACCCGAAGACTTTGTCGACTTGCATGATATAGTTAAATGACAAGCAGAATAGGACTCAGCGTGGGAATTAGAGATTGCACAGGTGGCGAACATGAAACCGGGTCAGGTACAGAGATTTATGGAACATCTAATAAAGGCTTGTGTGGTTCTGTAGCGTTTAAGTGCCAAAGTGATCAAATATAGAGAACGGACAATAGATATGAAGGAAACCCTTTCAGCCTCGATGGACCAGGACAGATTCCCTTATGCTAACACATGCAAGGATCTCTTCGTCAAGTGGTCAGAATACAATAAGATTCATCCAATCTAGTAGAACCACGAGATTATTTCCAAGAACAAAGAGATCAAGCACCATGAGGCAATATGTTTTTTTACTTAACACAAACTTTTAACAGCTATTTTTAGATAGTGATTCTTTATAAATAGGGGGATTGACCTTTTATAAGGGGTTGATGGTTTTCGGGAAAAGACCCTCTTTTTGAGAATTGTAAAGAATTATTTCTGAGCAACTTTCATTAAGAATTTTGTTTTAGAACTAGAGACATAAAATTTTGTTTTTCATCGAAGGCGTTATGTGGTTGGATTGAGGAGGAACTACTTCCAACTTTTATTTCAATAGTTGATGTTGTTACGAGTAAAAGTTTATGAATCTATTGATAAGCTATCTTTTTCAATACTTTAACAGTTCTTTTGTTCTAAATGATGAAAATTGAATCGTTGTGTTAATATGTGATTAATGGTAGAGCTAAGGAAACTATTTTTCTCGCACTCACCTTATTGCATGCATGTTTTATTTCAATAATGGTATCTCAGTCAGTGTGAAGTACTAGCAAGTTAACACATTATTACTGGACTTGTAATAGGTGTGAATATCATTGTATGCATGTTATAGAACAAGGGTTATCCCAGGCTCAGCCTTCTTTAGTAGTTAAGAATCCCCTCTATCAGTTGGTTTATACCATCACACGTTACTTTATCAGACTCGCCTAATAAAATAAAAGACAAAAAAAGAGAAACGTTTAATCTGAAGGAGGAACTATTGCATAAATATATCCTGTCAATCACTAAGTAAATCCCATTGGTAAATTGGCTAGATCGAAATATATAGAGAACCATTCCACCCATCAAACGTTGTAGAGTCTAATTGGTCCTTTAAGGTGGGTTTGGTTCCTACTGTTGATTTAAAGGGATCTTGGACCCCTCAACACAACTACATTGTCTTTTAATTTCTTGTAAATCATCTCACAATCATATTGAAATAGATTAGTCACCCATTTTTGTTGCTCTAGGGATGAAAGACATTGCTCCATAAAATACCTGAGGCTCTGATGATTTGTCTTAATTTGGAAGTGTTTCCCCAATAGATAAGGGTGCCAGAGATCCACTGCATGTAAAATAGATAACATTTCCTTTTCATAGATTTATTTTACCAAATGTCACTCTGACAGTTATTTTCTAGTAAAGGCCAAAGACCAACCATCTTGCATAAGGACTGCTCCAATTCCTCTCCCAGAAGAATCACATTCCAGGACAAAGGTCTTTTTGAAGTTAGGAAGGGTCAAGACAATAGTGGTGCACATTGTGGCCTTCAAGGCTTGAAAGGAATGATCAATTTTTGGAGTCCAAGTGAAAGAATTATTTTTAAGGAGAGTAGTGAGAGGCGCAACAATATTTCAATAATTCTTAAAAATCTTGCGACAATATCTCATTAAACCTAGAAAACCATGCAACATTTTGAGATTCTGAGGGAAAGGCCAATCCTACATAACTTCAATCTTCTTAGGATCCACCGTGACACCCACTTTTCCAACAATATGACCCAAGTACTCGACTTTCAAGGCTCCAAAATCACATTTAGATTGTTTGAGGAAAAGTTGGTACTAAGAGAGGAGATAAAGAACTTGATCCACATGAGCAAGATGGGTTGTCTATTTTACTATAGACGAGAATATCATCAAAGAAAACTAAGAGAAAAGGACATAAGATATGATTCATGAGGCTTTGGAAAGTGGAGGGTGCATTACACAAGACAAAGGGCATGACCAAGAAATCATAGTTCCATCATGAGTTCGAAATGCAGTCTTAGGAATGTTTTCCTCTTTCATATGTATCTAGTGGTATCCATAACGAAGATCAAGTTTAGTAAATAACTGATCACCACTTAATTCATCCAAGAGATCATCAATGATAGGAGTGGGAAATTTTTCTTTAATGGTGACTTTGTTGAGGGCACAGAAGTCAGGAAACATCCTCAAAAAGCCTTATTTCTTAAGTAACATGACCATTGTATAATAATAGGGGTTAGTACTAGGACAGATAATTCCCACGGTGAGAAATTCTTGAACAATTTTTTCAATTTCATTTTTATAGGAAAAGGGATGACGATATGGATGAACATTGGGAGGAAGGATGTTGGGGACGAGAGGAATGGAATGATAATGAATGCCATGGGAAGGAAGAAGTCCATGGGGAGTGGAAAAAATAGCTTGATGTTTGGAGAAGTTGGATTGGAGGTCAGGATGCATAGAGGGTGTCTCAGTGGCTTGAATGGAGTGGAGTTGTGCAATAATGCCCAAATGACCTTTTTTAGGAGCTTTTCCATGTGATGCGAACTGATGATATCAAGGGAACCTATTGTGATGCCTTGAAACTTATATTGTTTTCACTCCTGTTTGAATTACATGGTTAATTCTTTAAAATACATGAGAATTGAGCCTAGAGTCCTCAACCATTCAAACCCCAACACAATGTTACAACCACCCATGTCAATAGAAAACATGTGAGATTTCATGTGGTACTAACCAATTTGGAGATGCAAATTTTCACAATGCCCCCCCACATTTCATGGACTCGCCATTGGAAATCATGATTTGACTGTTGTTGACTTCTCAGATATAGAAATTAGTTTCTTGGGCAATGCGACAATGAATAAAGTTATGGGTGTTTCCATTATCAACAAGGATGATGACCTTCCGATGCTTAATGTAACCAATTAGCTTGAGGGTTTGGGGAGCAAAGAAGCCAGTGAGATAATTCAAGGAAATTATAGGTTCAACTTTTGAGGGGGTATGAGGGTGGATTCAGTTCAGTGGGTCCAGGTGACTCGGTCATAGGGGGAGCCTCGACCTCTTCTTTAGAAACATCCTCAGAGATGGCCATAAAAATATTTTGTTCCTTACACATTTTCCCAAGAAAATATTTGTCATCACAATTATAACAAAGGCCCTTGAGTTGGAATTAATCCATTTCTTCCTGGGTCAATTTCTAGATCTTTAGTGGAGTGGAAGGAGGAGTGAGAATGATTGGTTTAGGGTGAGGAATAAAAGAGGGTTTTCTTGTTTGAGAAGAGACAACGTGTTGTGCTTCCTTATCTATTTTAGTATCTTCCACCCAAATCTGGGGGTGAGCCATGAGGACTTGGGAATAGATCTCATCCTTGAGGCCACTGATAAATAATTCTTGGAAAAAATCATCAGACAGGCCCTTTGTGTGGAAATACAATCACTCAAAAGCAACTACAAAATCTTACACTGTGACATGTTGTTTCAACTTTGTCAAACGACCTAAATGGCGGGTGTCAATGTCAAAGAGTTCATAAATATCTGCCAAAAATTGTGTCCAAGCCACATACCCTTGACAGACATTTTTTCTTCATTGCCAACGTTCTTGATCTAGATGGATAACACCATACTGTATTTTTTCCAACTCATCTGTAATATCGTACAAAGAGAAATAGTGTTCCATTTGAGTTACCCATCCAGTGGGATCCGAGCCATCAAATTTGTTCACATCCACTCACGGAAGGTGTAGGTCAAACTAAAAGTGATGGGGCTGAAAATTATAGGAATTGGAGGAAGTTCCACCTTCAAGGTGCAAAGGTGGGTCAGAGGAGGTAAGGTCTCCAGTAATATTCATCTTGGCGTAGATCTGGGAAGAAAATGATTCAATTTAGGTAGAGAGGTCATGTTTCAGGGTTTTCATTTTTGCATCTATGGTGGAATTCATTTTGTTATTGATGGTGGTAATATTGGCATTGAGTTGTCGCACTTCCTTCTGGGTCTCGGTGAAATAAGATGACAAGGTATTGAGGAGGGCTTCAAGGTCTTGGATATGGGTGTGGGACATGATGAAGGGGGAAATCGAAAAGGGGCAGGTGGGACCACACAGAAAAGGGGTTATGGGTTAAGGGTGTCATGACGATTAGGAAAATGAGGGGAATTTAGGGAAATGACCGGTTCAACTTTTGGGGGTATGAGGGTGGATTCAGGTCAGTGGGTTTAGGTGACTCGACCATAGGGGGAGCATCGACCTCTTATTTAGAAACATCCTTAGAGATGGCCATAAAAATATTTTGTTCCTTACACTTTTTCCCAAGAAAATATTTATCATCACAATTATAACAAAGGCCCTTGATTTGGAATTAATCCATTTTTGCTTGGGTCAATTTCTGGATCTTTAGTGGAGTGGAAGGAGGAGT
>ML805563.1:120474-131609 GCA_009831015.1 Picea engelmannii
GTCATGTTTCAGGGTTTCCATTTTTTCATCTATGGTGGAATTCATTTTGTTATTTATGGTGGTAATATTGGCATTGAGTTTCCGCACTTCCATATGGGTCTCGGCGAAATAAGATGACAAGGTATTGAGGTGGGCTTCAAGGTCTTATCTATGGGTATGGGACATGATGAAGGGGGGAATCAGAAAGGAGTAGGTGGGACCACATATAAAAGGGGTTATGGGTTAAGGGTATCATGACGATTAGGGCAATGAGGGGAATCTAATGGGGTAAGTCCCAAATAAGGGGCTTGGAAGGGGGTTGGGTCCACAATTTGTTTTTTTGCTGAAAAATGATAGGTATGACTACGATCAGGGTCAAGAGAGGAATCCAATGGGATAGGGATCAAATAATGGTGCAGGCAGGATCCAGACTTTTTTTTTTACTTTCTGGAGTTATACTCCGATCTGAAGAATATTGCAGTGTTGAAAGGCCCAAATTATTAACAGGAAAAAATATGTAGTAATTTTGCAACTAGAATGCAAGAGGTAAAGTTGCACGACAAGAGATCTTGTCTGTTATGTTCTTGTTTTCATCCCTAGGGTTAGGGTATTTATGGTTTCTACAGACAAGGGTTTTCCCTGTGCTATATCTCTCTAATATACGTGTGGGGTCCAACAGTAGTACTCAGCCCAATATCTCAGGGAACCAACTAAGGAGGATACATTGTGCCCTTAGTCATACTACTTGAATACCCAAGTATGAGAGAGTATCTTCCCAAGTGTTGTTCTCAATGGAAGTATAGAAGTTAGATGATCAATTGGTTTATCTACAGAGGGCTTCAGGATATCTAGGCCTATTTGTATACATGTGTTGTCTGATGCACTACCACTCAAAGGTGTACCAATAGGGGTTACAAGGGTGGCCAACAATGTGCACTTAATTACCACTTGTAGTTCCTATGTGTCTTCTTCCCTGACCACTTATTTATGTATTGAATGACAGATATTTGTAAATTTAAGATGTCAGAATACAACTCTACCCTGAAAAAAAAATAACCCACAATTTTATGCCAAGGAAAGTGATATGATACCACTTGTAAGGTACCAGATCTATTATAATATATGAAAAGATAAATATTGTAGAGAAGAGAAGCGAAACAACACAATAAATGAAACCACAACACCAAAATAATACCTTTATTGATAGGAAGCAATGTTCACTTGCCTCTTCGAGGGGGCAAACTCCAGTAGAGAAACACTCTATTACAATAATTCTCAAGACAAAAACTTCTCATACCCTTGACTCCTATTTATACTAAATATATCTACCAAAAGAAACATCTACATGGATATCTTCTAGAAGAGGAAGATTCTATTGGGTCTTCTTACATTTGACTCATTCTTCCATATTACTAGGCCTTATTAATATTGGCCTTTATTACATGGAAAATATATTATTCTACCTATGTGAGGGGTTAGGTAGGTTAGGTCCCTAACAACTTCATGATCAAAGGAATATTACAATTTTTTAGGGAAACAAAAATCAAAATGTGTTCATTAAAGGCACCTTCCATGGTAAGCAAGGTTGGAAGCGAAAGACACATAAACTAGTTAATTGAAAGGGATCCTTTGTTTTCCAAAGGAAATGGAAAGCATGGAAAAGATGAAAAACGCATTTAAAAGGGATCGTGGATGAATTTATATCTATTTAGTCATTTCGTAATCTCTCAATTTTTTGAACACCAACTTTGACCCATGATGGGTGTTGCACCTTTTTCGTCACCTTAGTGAGAAAAACAGAGGTGCTTGCAAGATTAGTTGGGTTTGCTAAGAAGGATAGCTTTAAGGAAAAGGGTTAGAGAAAGAAATATAAAAGAACAACTAAGAATTAAACTATGAAATAAAATAACAACTAAACTAATGAACATAGGGACATAAGGACAAAATAAACAATAAGACCCATGTCACCAATGGTAAGGTTGATATTAATGAAAGAAAACACCAAGAAGAAAGAGGACTATGAGTCCCTTATTCCTCCAAGGGAGGGCTCTTAGACCCCCACAGATAAGCTCTTATTACAACTTTGAAAATAAAAATGGTGAAAGAATTATTTGTTATTCCACTCAAGGGGTGAGATGGATTGCCCAATGCAATGATGCTAGTATACTCTTGATGAGAATAGAGGATTCCTCAAGAGAATAGTGGCAGCATAACTTTTCTATTGAATTCCTTGAAAAATGAAGTGCACCCATGGCCTTTTTATAGCATCTCTTTGAGGTATTCTGCAACCAGCTTATAGTTTGTAAAGAGGCTAATTAGGGCATTTTTAGGTCTTTGACCAGCCACCCAGTCGAATTCAACCCAGATTTGAGAGTCAAATCAACTTGGAAGTTGAACCAGAAGTGGGTGGGAGGCCGACCACTCTCATAAATGTGTCATTCTCACATGTGCGTGGCTTTTTGTGACCACAGTCGCGCATCGGGCGGATGTGCGCTTTTCCTGCGTTTTTGTTTCACACATGTGCACGCGTGCCCTGTGTAGTCATAGCGCACTTTAATTTTGTCATTGGTTGTATAGTTTTTGACCCTTTGGAAATGCTTTTGTGGTAATTTTGGTCCATGGGTGACCTCATAATTGTTTGGCGATGTTGAATTCTTGTAACAATTTGTGAACGAAATTTCAGTGATAACAGATGCCCCCTGATGGATGAGGTTAGGAGCATACGTATAGCCGAAATCCATCAATGTTTCTTCTACTGAGAGTGTCTTTGTAAGAGAGAGAGATAGTGGGATTTTCAAGAGTTACCCATTTGAGGGAGAAGGGAATCTGTAGAACCCAACCTTCCATAAGGTGTGTAAAAAATAAACTGTGTACAAACAAGGTGGGCATGCCCCATGCTCGTGTCATGTAACTCAAAAAAGGAATGATGTGTTGATGTAGACAATTGCAGTGCCCTCAAGGGAGGTCGTGATAAAGGAAGAAGACAATTCTGTGGAGGAACATACTCTGAATAGTAGGCAATGACATCTGGAAGAAATATCACAGATTTTGTAGGCATTGATAGCCCAGCCAAGTTCAAAGGTCTTCGGAAAATATAAGAAAAAACTGCAATGGTCGCAAAGTAAGACCCACCGTAACATGAGAAAGTGTTGAATTCAAATGTTACAAGGGCCAATGACAGCAGGTAACAATTGTGGTTTTCCCTGTGCCATCCGAGACCTCTCATTGGAAAGGTAATGAGAGTCAAGATATTGTCACCCTTCTTGAAACTGTGTTGATGTCGAAAAAAGGGGGACTCAACGCCCAGAAGAAAAGGGCTTTGTGAAATCTACTAGGTGAGGTTAGGAACTGGAGGAGGTACATGGTTGAATTCAAGATGTATGAAGACTCAAGACTGCCCTTGGTTGGGGGTATATGCGAAGGATAAGTGGCCACAACTGTGCAACTAAGTCGAGTGTCAGGGGGACAACATGACGTGGGATGAGTTGTGCCAAAGGTAGGACAAAGTGAACAAACTCAGAGGGTAGAGGTAAGTGGCATGTGGGATACTCGGAGTATATGGATGATGTCAAGAAGGGTAGATGATAAGGGGTGCCCCAACCAAGGGCGACATGGGTTGTGTTTGCCAAAAAGGGAAGAAGGTTGCCAAAGGTGACGACAAAAAGGTAATGTAAATGTTGAAAACAAAGGCTTTTTACAATGTACCAAATAAATAAAGAATAATTTGGGATGAGTGTACAAATATAGAAACGGGTGCCCCAATGTAATATGGTTGGCCCAGATAGGGAACAATTTTCTTGGAGAACTGGTGGAGGCTGGGGGCCCTATGGGTGGGTTTCTGTATGAGGTAGGTGAAAATGAAGGGAAATTTGCAGAGGGGCAAACTGATTGTGGATGAAATGGAGGGTTCATGATACTAGGGAGGTGCATTCAAAATAGAACCTTGAAGAGATAATCTGGGAGTCCGGTGAGAAAGATAGCAAAATGAGGAGAAGGAGTATGTGGTTGATTCGCGACATGATGTAAGACTATTAGGACTCCCATCCCTAAAGGGTTCAAAAATAGCATGAGTGTCAAAGTGAAAAAGGGTGCTATGAATGAGACAACTCATGTGGGGGAGAGTGTTATCGGGTGACAGTACCTAAGATGCAAATGGAGGTGTTGGTACTATAGAGTCGGAGATGGAGATCCTAGAGGCAAATGTTAGAGGGTGTGACTGGAGATACAATTGAGATTCAGAGCGAATGATTACATGCCAGTGTTGATGATATACCTCAAGGGGTTGCGGTGATGTATGATGACCAAGTACCTACACACATGAAAACCAAATACCCAACGTGAACAATATCTAAAGAGAATCGAACATACGAGCATTTATTTGATAATTTTAAATATGAGCATGCGTACCTGGATGGGGTATGAAAAAATGGTGCCCCGGGGGCTAAGGATAAAAAGTAACCCAAGGACTATCTTGATGTAGATGTCGGGATGTTGATCCCATGGCTAAAGATGGATAGAAGAACGAACACCCGGAGCTCCCGGAATGGTGATTGGAAGTTTGGCGGAAAGGCCTATATATAGTTGTAGGGCCCACATTGCCACCTCATGTGTACTTTCTTCCAGAGTGACTGGACAAGAGGTATTCAGAGGATATTTGGAGATTATGGGAGAGCAAGGCAGTTTTTTCAGGATTATCAAGCTTCAGGTTAGTAGTCTGATCGCCCTGCATAGAATTAGGTTTTCCATTTCTTGGCAGGGGTTGTATGGAGGGCCCTATAGGGATTTTTAGGGGTGTGGGCCCCCACGTGCGCGGGCGTTCCGGAAATATGCACGCACGAGTGTGTGCCTGCTATCTGGATGGCTGCACATGGGGCCTCCCTTAGGGGGGACAAAGGTGAGCATGATGTGTGTGCCTGTTTGCGACACAGTCGTGTATGCATGCACGGTTGTGTAGTGGACAGGCGCTTTGATGCATGTCTGTGTTCGTGACAGGGGCACATGGAGGCGCCCATGTGGGTTGAACAGGCACACATGTATGCACACATGTGGGATGGACAGGCATACATGAGTGCGTGCTTGTGGAGTGAACAGGCATGCATACATGCATTCCTATGGGGTGAACAGGCACACATATGTGCGCGCCTGTGGGTTAAATAGTCACACCTTGGGGGCAAGGTTGACGGGTGTAAAGCTTATCTTTTTTAATGTTTTTTGTGGTCAAGATGACTAAGCTAGGAATGTTTTATGCGACTATAGGAGATCATTTTGCACAATGCTAATCGGCTGGCGAGAGTGGGATTGGTCCCTGCTGAGGGATGTCGTGGCTATTGAGGAGTCAGAGGTACGTGCCACTTTGGCAGCCTGTGGGCTGCTGAAGTTCTTTGAGTGTTTGTTGATATAGGTGCAGGAGTATATCCTGTAGTTCCTTATCTGGATGTGGAGTCTAGACCTGCACTATTTTATGGTGCAGGGAGAGTAGATTGCCTTCACTGCGATGGAGGATATATATTTTTTGACTGAGCTCTCGTTTCGGGGAACGCCCCTACCGGCGGAGCCAGTGTTACCTTTTTTCGTGGCATTAGTGACAGTGGGCCAGAGGTATTGTTCCAGGGAGAACTTTATGTTGGGTTCTATCATGAGCATCGGGGTGATGGATGCTATAGCGCATCACTGTATAGCAGCGATGATTGTGAGGGTGTATGGGTCCCTTGCAACTCAACGGATCAGTGGTGGTCAGCTGAGTATTATGGAGAGGGTACTGTCCAGTGAGCACTTTTCCTAGGGGCTTACGCTACATGCCAAGATGGTAGGGCAGTTGGACCATTGTCAATCCATGGATACAAGGGACTTTTCCTTTGGGTCCATCCTAGTGGCCTAGTTTTTGGAGAGGGTGTCGATGTTGTGCCCTAGGATTTTATTGGGCGCTCCTGGGGTGCGACAGCCGCGACTGAGGTGGTGGTCGACTATTTTGGCTCACCATGATGGTGGCGAGGGTGGCCACTTCTTCATGGTTGAGGCAGCGTAGGTGTGGCGGTAGATGTCGTAGGTGATTTTACAGTATCCATATGCTTGTGTTGACTTTCAGGGTGATCCTGATATGGTGCTACCTCTAGGGGAGGTTTTTGATCATCGAGGTATGTTTTATGAGTTTGATATGTATTGATTTTTTTGAGATAGCATGACATGTGTATTTTTTATAGATGTTGATATTATCGTTTGGTTGTGTGTATGTGCAGATGTGGGACCCCGCAGGCGCGAGGTTGATCTGTTGAGAGCGTCGGCTCGACAGGAGACGGGGAAACTGTCATGGGGAGGGCCATGGATAGAAGAGAGACATCAGCATGAGGATGTCGAGGTGAGACCTGCTGAGGAGGAGAGAGAAGTGAGGAGACACCGATTTGATGACCCAGGTGTCGGGCCATCGCAAGCTCCTCCGGTGGATGTCGGAGCAGATTTTGAGGATATTCGTCGTCGCCTGGAGGCAGCTCTACAGGGCATGCCTGAGGGAATTTGGTCACGTATCTAGGATGAGGGAATCCTGGAGCAGTGTGTCAGAGTTTCACCACCATGGCAGGTCATGGTGTGGCGAGCAGCAGTAGCAGGTGCTGCTATAATTGGACGATTACCTTCTGGTCTAGAGGGACCAGTAGTGGGTGGGGGACCACTTCCTGAGGGAGGGGCAGGAGGTGGTGTTTGAGAGGCACCATGAGTGTCACTCTATCTAATTTTGTATGTTTGTATATAGGCTAGTGAGCCCATTTTGTACCGAGGTGCTTCGCTGGCCTACGGACGGTTGTATATTTGTATGTAAACATTTTGATGGAAATATGGGTCGAGTTATATATATACATGAGTATACATTTTGGGATCTATGTGATGTTTACATGTTCTTTGTTAATGTTTTTGATGATGTCTAATTTATATATGTTGTGATAGGTTTTTGATATTTTTATGTATGTGTAGAGGTATCTTGATGTGATATATGCCAATCTAACACCATGTTAGCTAAGTTATTTGTAATTTGATTCAATTGTCTTAGAATATGTGTAAATGTAATGAAATCAAAATGTCGAGATAAAAGTCTAACTTGCAGGTATTTGTGAAAGAGGCAAGAATCGCGGATGCGGTACACATTGTTGAGTTGGAGAATGACTAGTTGAGAGTCGAGAAAGATGCTAAGGTGAAAAATACGATGATGCTAGGCATCAACGAGGAGGCCAATGACAGCAGTGTATTCAGCTTGGTTGTTGGTGGCTGAACCCAAACATATGTCGCTCGAGTGGAGCATTTCATGTGAGGGGGTATAGAGGGCCCAAGTTGCCGAAGCGAGATTTTGTGTCCAATGGTTGGCACCATCGGTGTAATTGATGTGGTAGGCCGATGGAGGAAGCATATTTCAATAGCCCAAATTATAGTTTAGACGTGAGGGATGGCAAAAAGATTAAAAACACTATAAAAGAAATAACCTAAAGTAGAATTTCTACGCTTAGGCATAAAATTTATTTTAAGTATAACCCATTGACTGGTTCTTTGAGAGAGAGACCAGGATGTATGCACCTTTGGTGAGGCAATATTGGATAATGTAGGGGCCATGCCATAGTGACTCAAATTTTCCATGACCAAGGGTATCGTGAGCGATATCGTAAGAAAGGATGAGGTCGCCTTCGTGAAATGAGCGAAGGTTGACATGGTGATCAAAGGTGGCCTTTGACCTTTTTTTTGGCTGCCTCATTGTTCTTTAATGAAGATCGACGATCTTCATCCAGAGACTCTAAGTTCAGCAAGCGTTGCTCCATCGGAGCAGTGTCGGGTAATAGCTCAATTGCGGTGTGTAAGGTGGGAATTTCACACTCGATGGGAAGAGTGGCATCAACCCCATGGACTAGATGAAATGGTGTGAAACCGGTGGCTATTTTCACGGCCGTACAGTAAGCCCATAGTGTGGAAAATAACATATGATGCCAATTGGTCTTATGTTTATTAACCGTGTGCTCTAACATGGTATTGAGGACCTTGTTAACTACTTCGACCTGTCCATTAGATTGAGGGTAATATGGTGAGGCAAACTTGTGGGAGAAGCCTAATCGAGATGAAAGTTCGACAAAAATCTCATTCTCGAAGTGTTTCCCGTGATCAGAAACTAGTTGGAGTGGTACTCCAAAGCAGGATATGACGTGGTTAAAGAAAAAACATGTTGTTGTGTCAACGGTATTGTTGAAGGTGGGCATAACTTCCGCCCATTTTGTGAAGTAATCGACTGCGACAACAATGTATTTGTGTCCATTGTTGGAGGGGGGATTACAAGTCATGAAGTTGATGCCCCATTTACAAAAGGGGCTGGCAGTAATGACTGGATGAAGAAGAGCAGGTGGTGCTCCTGCTTTGTTGGTGTAAAGTTGACATTTCTCGCATCGTTTCATGGCATGAATGAAATCGTGAAACAATGTAGGCCAAAAGTAACCTGCTCGAATGATTTTCTGAGCAGTGTACATTCCCGAAAGATGGCCCCCACATGCACCACTATGGTAGTCGTTCAAGACTCTATCAGCCTCGTAAATAGTCAGGCATCGACGAAGAATGGTGTCGACCCCTCGTCGGTATAAGATGTCTCTGATGAGGAGGTAGCAAGGGGCCTGGTGGTGAATATGACAATGATCATCTCGTGAAAGGTGGTTACCAAACTTTTGAGTTCGGAGGTAGACAAGGAGGTCTTCGTACCAAGGATCATCCGAAGTGATGTAAAAGAGATGTTCGTCGGGGAAGTCGATATTGATGGGGGCACTGGTAGTGTCAGAGGGGAAGTTCATGACAAGTTCGGTGAGGATGAGATCTTTCTTTCTCTTGGGTGTTGAAAATTCAAGATCGTACTCCTGAAGGATAACGATCCATCGGGCAAATTTTCCATTAATTTGCCGACGGCTAAGCAAGTATTGCATAGGGTTGGAATCTGCTACAACCTTAGTCGTTCGAAGTAGAATGTAATGACGCAGTTTCTGGACTGTGAGGATGATTGCAAGGGCTAGTTTCTCTTTGTGTTTATAATTCAAGGCTAGACCTGAGAGGTTTTTACTAACGTAGTAAATGACATCCTCATGATCGTCATCATCAATTTGAACAAGAACTCCTACTAATGAGACAGTTGATGCTAATATGTAGAGGATATAGTCGTGATTATAGTTGGGTGAACTAATTAAAGGGGCATTAGATAGCATCATTTTAATATCGTCAAATACTTTTTGGGCATGTTCATCCTAGTGAAATAGGATGTCATGGCGTAGTAAGTGAAGGAAACCATGTGCGCGAGTCGCGTAGTCTGGGAGAAATTTCCATAGGAAATTAGCTTTTCCTTGTAAGCTTTGGAGTTGACATAAATTTTGGGGAGGTGGAATTTCCATGATGGCTTGGACTTTGAGGGGGTCCATGGTAATACCACTTTGGGAAATGATGAATCTGAGGAGGCACCCCGCAGTCACGCAGAATACGTTGAGGGGGTTCAAACGGATGTTGTACTGACGACACCGTTGAAAGATGAGCCGTAAATCTAGTTGTTGGGTGTGTTGCTTGGATCGAGCTATGAGGTCATCCAAGTATGCGAGGATGATATGAGATAGATCGTGAAAAATGTATGTCATAGCCCATTGGAAAGTTGTGCCAGTATTCTTTAAGCCAAAAGGCATGACACGATATGCAAAAGTACCTCAAGGGGTAGTGAATGTGGTTTTGTACTGATCGGCTGGGTGAATTTGGATTTGATTATAACCAGAGAAACTGTCCATGAAGGATAGAGCCTCGTGGCCTGCACAGTCATTGATAATTTGATCAATGAAAGGCGTTGGAAAGTTGTCTTTGGGACATGCGTGATTGAGATCGCGAAAATCCGTGCAGACGCGGATAGTGGCTTATTTTTTGTTAACGGGTACAGGGTTGGAAACCCATAAGGTATAGGCAATGGGGTAGATGAACCCAGTTGTGCATAATTTGTCAATCTCGGCTTTGATGGTCGTTGCTTTGGATGGGTGTAGAGGTCATTGTTTTTGATGAACTGGTGAAATGTCAGGCTAGGTGACAATGCGATGTTCGACGATAGATGGATCAAGGCTAGGCATTTTTGTGTATGACCAGGCAAAAATATCCCGATATTCTTGGAAGAGGGCTTTATAGGTGGTGGCTTATTGAGGAGTGAAAGCAGTGCCAATGGTGATTACCTTGACGACTTCATTTTTAATGGAAATGTCGATTTTGATGGTCAGGGAAATGTTGGCCATGTTTCCTTCTTCAAAAGCATCAGGGGCAGGAATGCGGTTGTTGAACTAGTCGATATGCCCTAATGGGATAAAATCCTTGGTTTTGACCGTGTATATGGGGTTTTGGTTAGGAGGCATGGAGGCTTCTTGTGGAAAGAAGAGCACTCGGTGGTGTAGTGCATCCCATGAGTAGTCGGGGGTGTTTAACTCTTTGAGTGTTTCCTCGTCACAGTGGAATTGGAAGGAATAACAGGGGTCGTGAAGAGTGATATCGGTGACTGTTATCATGTGGATACCCCCTGGTGATGAAGAAGCAAGGGGAACGACGCAATGAGATTGCGACGGTTCACTCAACATAAACCAAATATCGAAGTATTGAGTACCCATGGTAGTTGGATGTGAAATTTCCGTAGGGAAATGAATGGGAGAATTGGGGGGATTTGAGGGTGAATCCTCATATACGTCATCCAAGAACCATGCAGGTGACAGGAGTGCCTCGGGTTCGGGAGAATGATATGAAGAATTTCTAGGGACGTGGTAAGGTCAACTATCGATTCTATAGGTGTTTGAATCAAGGTCAATTGGTGTTGTCTGTACTCAATGATTGTAGGACACTGGTATGTAAAATGATCTAAGGATTCACATAGAGAGAAAGGGCATCTCATATGTTCATTGACTGAAGTTGTGACATAATGGATGACAATGATTTTTGGTAGGGATGATGTAGCTGGATTGGGTTCACTCTGGAAGCTTTGGCGTACTGCGGCTAATGTCTGCCGGAAGCGTGGCAGTGTTGGGAAATGGTGTGTATAATGGCCATATTCTGAACATATAGTGCAAGTGAATTTGGTTCCCATCCCTTTACTACTTGAGTGAGGGGTGGTGGCTGCAGTACTTGCTACAGTGGCGAGC
>ML805563.1:138138-153423 GCA_009831015.1 Picea engelmannii
CTTTTGTGGTAATTTTGGTCCATGGGTGACCTCATAACTATTTGGTGATGCTGAATTCTTGTAACCATTTGCAGATTAAATTTCAGTGATAACAATGGGTATCCTACTGGGAGACATCCCTTGGTACAATGCATATAGATAAGTTTAGAAAGAGGATAAATATAACAAAATACCTCTAACTTCCCAAAGGGAAATTGGATGAACTCGCAAGAGATCCAAAACACGTTTTGGATGACTGATCCAAACAGAGTTATTATAGATGAAGTCAAATAGTTTATCCCATATAATCTGATACTCAAACTCATAATATTTTCAAATATAAAAATTATTATTAAATTTTCATTCTATAGAGATCCAAAATTCAAATACTTATTGATAAATTAATTGGACCTTAGTAAAAACAAGTTATATTGCATACATCACAGAAATAGCTAACTATGATAAATGATGTGGTGCAAGGTATAACAAAAAGAGAAAGAAATTTATGCAGACTAATTGGTTGGACTATTATAGGATTACACGGACATAGTTTTGTGGTAGAGGTAAGTTTATAATATTTTCCTTCTTTAAAGAGTTTATAAATGTTGTGGATGACATCATATAATGTATTAGGGTGTTTTTGATAGGGGATACCCACAATTAAGTCAGCACCGTTGAGGGGTGAGACATCGCATTTGACGAAATATTGGAAAGGTATGATGGAAACAGTTATGATACAACATTTATTAACTAGAAGGTGAGGACTATTGTACCTATCCTAGATGATAAGGATAAGGGTGAGATGTGGTAGTTATATGAAGACATGTTACAAAGTATTGGGATCTTAGGTTTTTTTTTCTACCATAGTTGAGGATGATTATGGATAGTTGATATTTTACTTGACAATTCTGAGTGAAAATGAGATTGGAAAAAGTACCTTTGGTCATGAGAAGTGATAAAGGGTTTGTTATAGTAGGTTTTATAAGAGGGAATATTTCTACTAAAGAAGAGGGATAAGGTGATGTAATGTGGCTTGTAAAAACCTGGGCAGTTTTGGAGCATTCATTAGTGTATATATGTTTTAGGATAGATTGGTGTTCCAAGGCATGACAAGTGGAATAATTATGAAAATAGATTTGTGGAAATGACACTAGCAAGGGGGTCATGAAGGTGTACCAAGATGAGGGTTATGGTTATTTTTAGGGTTAGGGATAGTAGAGTATGGTGACAACATACCATTGAAAGGAGGATGTGAAGGTGGAGGGTGAGAAAAAGAGGAAGGTGGCATATACTAATTTTTATTTCTATGGAAAAATAATGGAGGAAGGCATGATCTAAAGTGTTTCTCTTTAACTAAGATACTTCATGTTTAAAAATTACTAGCAAACCATAACTAAATTTAAAAATTGGTACCTCTTCAAAATATGTGATTTGGATTTGGATTTGGATCTAGAACTTTGAACCATGATTTCATCAAAAGTTGTACCATGCTTTCACTACCTCCACACCTCCAAACAGTCATATGTCCATTTCATTGAATGCATCATTGTCTTGTGACTATTTCTCTATCTCCCATTCACTCTCTCCATCATTGAGAGTGAATGGGTGACAAATAAATAGAGATAAGACAATGATGGATTGAATGAAAGGGACATATGACCTTTTGGAGGTGTATATGTAGTGAAATCATGGTAAAACTTTTGGGAGGGTAGGAATTAATTAGAGACATAAAAGAAAAAGGTTATTCTTATTTTGCATGGATTGGATTATGATCCAATAGTGAGACTATATTACCACCCCCTCCTCTCTTAGAAAGTGTATCTAGTAATTATCTCTATCATGTAGCCTTTTAGTATCCCCATATACGAGGGGTATCTAAATTTCTATCGAGGTGTAGAAAATACACCTATGGAAAGTGAAAATATTAGGTTCTCAATGTTGTAGTTGCACTAATTTCACCAACACCATATATTTGAAAAATTTACACTCTCACCACGATGTAGTTTGACATCCCTTAGCCACCCCTAGAACTAATGATGTCAATCACACTTCCTAGACCTATCTTGGATACAACATAAAAAATTCCTCTTACCTACACCCATGGAGGAGTTATATTTAGAAGGTTTTGGTAGAAGCTCACTGAAAAATGGAGAGGGAAGGTCACTCCCATGTGCCATGTGATTCATTGGCTTGTTACCAAATAAAATTCAATAGAACACAAGTTATCGAGGGTTGAGAATTGAGGACATTCAAGATAAGATGCCACCACCATTATGGATAAAAATAAAATATAGAACTCCATACTCAATATGATAGATGGACATCCACAAGGAATTTATTTTAGTGGAAAGGGAAAAGGAAATGGTGGCATATATGGGATATCAATTTGGATGGGTAACCATCTTACGCAAGAAGGAGGAAGAGGATATAATCAACATGTTTTTTCACCTTCATATGGAACTTATATTAGTAGAGAATTTCTTACCACTCCATTTGGAATTAATAAGAAATGAAGTCCCTCTATCAATTTCCATTACTACCCTTCCTATGATGACTATCATCTCATTGTCACAACCCATATCAAGTGTAGTGTATAGCCCGATAGTCACAATGCATGCAAGTAGTTCTAGATTTGAGTTTGGTTTTTAGATAAAACAAAAAGATTCTACAATGGATTATTCAAGATAAGTGAGTGGAAGAGAAGACTCATTCAATATAACACAATTAGTTCTTATGGTGGAAGAATTTGAAGAGGGAGATGAGCTTCGGCTGCAACTTGTCATTGAATTGAGGAAAATAGATCTACCCTCACTTTCCAAGATCATTATAGAATCATAAAAAAATATGAAAGGAAGAGTTAAGGATAAGTATGATTGCATGAGAAAACTATGGATTCATAATATATATCTCAAGGAACAAACTAGACAATTGGAAAAATAAAGATACAAGTCAAATAGTATACAACAAATTAGAGTCAATTGAGAAAACAACGAATGGAAACCACCACATTTTTATCAAACCAAATGGAGTAGATAAGAATTTCACTAGTTGTGTTAAAGAAACAATATTGAATACCTGAAATATTTAAGAAGAATTTCATGAAGTTGCAATGGAGGTAGGAGAAGAGCTATCCACATGTTTTGAGGAGGTGATCCCACACCTACCTAAGGACTCAAAAATCACATATAAAGAAACCAATATCAAAATCAAGGTAACAACAACACTACAACATATTTTAAAGGAAGGGAAATGGTTGGTAGAGTCCATCACAAACTTAGAGGAAATATGTAAATAGGAGAAAAAGAAATAACTTGCAAGATTGAGAGCCACTAAGGAATAAGATCACAAGAAAATAAGAGGTTTGATCACTAAGCATGTGATTACTAAAGCCTAAGTTTAGAGAATTTATAGTAGGTATGACTAAATTTTCAAAGCTCATGGATGAAATTCTAGAAGCATAGATATATCCCTATAACACCTTAGCATAAAATCTAGTAGAAAATAAAGCAAATACAATAACAATATGAGAAGGTTTACATTGAGGCCATCACATAAAACACTCCAAATGAAAATATGAAAAAGAATCAATGCATAATTTCCAAAATTTACTAGTATATAACTTCCACGTTTATAGTGAACATGATTACCGTTTTGTTCTAGTTTGATTTGAGGCTTGGAATCATGGTCATATATTTTATTCTCCATTAAGTGTAAGTGTTGAAATAGATTATACCTTGAATACTTTAAGCATTGCAATGTAACTTTAAAACAGACATTGGCACATTTTATTGCACACTAAAAGTATCATGTGTTTTTGCAAGGTATTCATAGCAACCTTAATTAATCATCACAGTCATGAGTAATCATAAATGAAGCATGCCATAAAATTATGAACATTAAAACATCTTAGCATAATCACTATACAAGACATATAAAAATTGAAGCATGAGCATTACACTTAAATAGATATAACTCAATGACCTTATCATCCCATCACTTAAGTGCACATTAGTAGGTGGACCCTATAGTAGACAAAGGGAATGAGAATTTTACCTATTTGGAGGAGAAAGAGCTTGAGGATAAGACATCACTTTTCCATCTACATGTGTGGGAATAACAAAACTAACAAAATAAATCATCACGTCAATCATACAAATAAATTGCAATTAGAAATGAAATAACAACTCAAATACCTGGATATTCGATGGTTTTCCATGTATGATATTCGTTTAATGTTTCTCCAATAGATCTCTTCCATTGGTTGTTCTAATAATTTAACTAACACTTAAAGAAAATAAAATAAAATAAAAAAAATTAACAAAAAAAATTATGACTAAATAATAATTAAAAATACTTGAGTGAATGAATACATGAATGAGCTCCTCTTGGTTTCGAGAAATTTATTGGAATAGTCTAATCTTGGAGAAAACCTCCCTCGATTTGACGAAGCAACAACAAAGTCAACATTGACTTTGTTGTTTCTTTGTTGGATTGAGGGAGGTTTTATCCAAGATTATCCAAATCCTAATTTATTTTCTACTGAACATGGCCAACCACATGAAGGTGGAAGATATTATGGCCACTCCCCCCCTCACATTACTCTCAATTCCCCAGTACCCACACTATCTACTAGAAAATAGTTGAAAGCAACATATTAAGATTTAAGCATAGACACAAGCAAAACAACAAATTCATAAAGAAACATATGTGGTTTTGTGCATAAAGAAACATATAAAAATCATCCATTAACATATAAAATTCATTCATTCATTCACTTAAGCACAAAATACTTCATCTCAATAAATTTTATCATAAACAATATGTTTTAACAATATGGTACATGATGTTTCTAAGTACAATCATTTGTTTTTCGATTTCTTTCTATTTGAAATAAATTCATAAAGTAGGTCGTCGGTTCCTTCTTTCCCTTACTAATGAAATAAATTTTTTCATTGGTAATATCTTCCTCTGTATAATCTATGGACTTCTCTAAGGTTGTTGCCTTCCCCCTATCACCCTAGGAAAATGGTGTTTCCAACAAAGCAATGTCAATATAAGAATTAGAAAAAATTGAAGAAAATAAAATGTATGCAAAACAAAATTAGTTCATGAATAGGCATGGGACAAAAATATAAAAAATGGTTTTGTTGGCCAAATGGATTCAGATCAAAGGCATAATAACATGGTTCCTATAAAGATTGGCGTAATTCTGAAGGGTGATTGGTATTTCTTTAATTGTTTATCTATATCTATCTTATTTTAGTGGTTGATTTACTTGTAAAAAACATAACATCAAAATATTTACAACTTTGAGGAGTGATCTTAATTTGGTAGAAAAGAAAGGATCAATATTATCATTAAATGTCTTTCCATATGATTTTTTAGTTCTAGTTTACAGGATCATATTGAATATAGTGTATGTTTCTCATCTTGTCTTGGAAAATATTGATGAGCAAGATGTTGAAACATGTGTTAGTCTTCTTCATGGAATAGCAATACTTTGTGAAACATTGACTATTGTAGCTATAGACTCCACTATGAGTGTTCCTACTAGTGAGGAGTCTCTATTAGATGTCATAAAAAATGTTGTCGTGGATTGTTTATTTAAAGCTCCTAAAGACTATTCAGTTCACAATAGAGGTGATGTGGGTTCTTAGGTACGGAAAGCTACCATGGAGACTCTTAAAAAAAATACACTTACATTATTTTTCAAAGTCTAACCATATTTTTTGGCCATGGAATAAATATGACACGAGAATATACTTTAAATGAGGGTTTTATAAGTAGTACACAATGACCTCATGGATTGTATTTTGTGATGTACGGTACTTGGAACCAAAAACTGTACAGCCTCATGAGACAAAACCTTATGATGCCTTGTTAAATATGGCCAACAAAACCATGTTTTATATGAAAGTTATTGAACATTGTTTTGTTAATTCTAATTGAGACACAAGAAAGGGATGGTGCCCTTTGACCCTGATCACCCTGCCACAATATAAGAAATATGATGTATTAAAATGTTTCCTTAACTTACAAGATGTGTGATAGTATATTGCAGTAAATGATAATCATAAAATATAAGAGTCATTGCTTACAGGTTGGGTAAAATAGTATATGTACCACCCTCATAATAACAACATCTATATCTACTTGATTCAAATTGTAGTCGATAAAAAAATATTCCCCTACATCTAATGATTTCATTACACATACGAAAACATGGTTTCCTTCATGCCCCTCAAATATACAATTTGGTTGCTTATTTTTGGGCATGGTCGTGTACAGTTTATATACCCTAAAATAATCCCTGCTTCTTTTGGCCTTCCGTCAATATAAATAGATGCTCCTTTATTTTGATCATTGTCTTTTAGTTGTATATAATTTTCATCCATGCCATATCTTCACATACTTTTTGTAGATTGGACTAGCTGTATCCAATATTTGTAGATGTAACAGGGTCCCACATACTCCATCAATTCAGCTATGTTTTCGTAAAAAACCTTTATACCATCCATGGAAAATAGCCCCAAACCATGTAATGACGATGGAGCAATGTGGTATATCCTTTGTTAACACAAAAAAAAAATGTTTATTTGAGGAAGATCCTTGGGTACCCATCATTTCACTAGATGGTTTTACTTCAATGGAACCTCGATGTCATTTATGCTCTCATCATCATAAGAACATGACCCCCCTTTAGAAAGAAAAAATTCCATGCGTCTATGGAATTTTCTTCTGATATTCTCACATCTAGTTGATATTCACATGTTAGACCTACTAGATGTCTCACTTTCCTATATTCTACTTGAACTTCCCTCTCCTTACAAAGATATATCTGAAAAATACATGTTTCGTTGTATGTCCTATAACACTCCATCAAATGAGAGAAACAATTATTGATTGTTATAAGGGTTGTGATAGAACATATTGAGGAAACCAAGTATGACACGTTTGCTAGATTGTGAAAATTCCACTAGATATATCACACAATCAACCTGTCTGAACTTCAAGAGATCCCATCCAACAAATTTACAATTTTTTTCAATATATTCTTAAATCTTCCATAAATATTTAATAGGATTTTATCTTTCAATCCTATAAAACCACACATTTGGAGTCATCCCATCATCAATGTGTCATACTAGATAAGATAAGAACAAGAAAAAGATAATAAGTCACATTGTTTGATAAGAAAATAACAAGAAAGAGATAATGATGAAGACAATATGAAAACTTGGATCGGATGGTGAAGAGGCATCAAATGATAAGAATCAATTGAAATGTGTGAAATGTAATATATCACATCAATATTTTATTAATATAAACATTCTTCAAATCACAAAGGAAATTATTACATCACTTTCAAAATGTCACAAAAAAACCTTAATATAAAATTTCATATATACTCAAAGATGTGCAAATCACATATTCCATCTCCCAATTACAACCCCTTGTTTTTGGTATAGGAAACCTAGAAATGAAAGGCCCTTTCTTCATGGAAGTTGTTATGATAGACTTAAACACACACCATGGCATACTTTCCATAGTTTGCAACTAATAGTTTCCAATAATCTACAATGATTGATAGGATTTATGCCACTTAGAAAGCTCCATCTTATCACAACTAATTGAGTAGCAAGCCCACCCATGACACATCCATGATAGTGAGGCTTGTTTTTTTTTCCACTTTCTGCAGAAAAGGAAAAGGCGATTGAATAGATATTTATTGTATTTTTTCCTTAAATAAGAAAAAAATATAATATTAAGACATGATGTATAGTGTTTGTTCATATTATTTTGAGATATTGATGTACAACTATATCATATGTAGACAAAATTTGATCGATTAATATAATTTGTTAGTGGTCTATAAAGGGGTAGACTTATGTTGTTATTGAATACTTATGGATCTTGAGTTGTACCTTGTTCCATTACATCCAAGGAAGAATTGGGAAATGCCCCAAACCTTTAACCAGATGTGTGGTGAGTAGTAGCACTCACAACCAATGACCTACTCTCAAAGTTGTAGATAATTAATCTATCCTTTAAGTAATTATGAATTATTTTAAGTAATTATGTTATAACATATGTTAACATATTATAACAATGCCCAATATCTACTGTTATCTTTTTAGCTCAAGAGGTACTTCGCATGTTTTGTCTTGTATGCGGATGTAACCTTATGTTGACACTACTAGGCACTTAACTTTGTAATGGGTTTTATAAAGTTGTTATAAAGTGGTTCTTTTATTAAAGTGACTTTTTAATAAAGTGTACCTTCTAATATTAAAGTGACTTTATTTCATAAAGTACACTTATGTTATAAAGTGAATTTTTACTTTAATATTTTAAGTGATATATTTTTTAGGGAATGAATTATGGCCCTTAATCTTGTAAAGGCAAGATTAGATCTTGGCCTTTGGATTTAGGGTTGGGGAAGGTGAAAAGACACTTGGGAGGTAAAAGGTCATCTTCAAATTTTATAAAAGAATGCATTGGGTAGTGTGAAAGACACGAGAGAAGGAGATTGACATAGAATTTATGAGTAAGCTTGAGAGAGAAAAGAAGGTAGCAAAGAGGGCACATTTCCCAAGAGAGATTGGGCACATTTCCCAAAAGATTTTTCTTTTTTGTGAGTTCTGAAATTTTATGCTATTAGAGAGGTCGTATTGTACGGATCTATACAGTTCGTACAACAGGGTGGGAGGGCACACAAATCGAGGCATCTTGCTGCACAGATTTTGAGGAAGCCATTTCAATGTTTTCTGTTGGAGATGAGGGAAGTTTTTTTTATGTACATACAACAGATATTTTGGCACAAATTTTGAGGTGCTGAAAAGGGCAAATCCATACGGTTGTACCGATTTTCTGGGCATAGAAATCGAGGCATATTTTGGGACAATTTTGATGTTCTGAGGTATTTTTCTCTTGGCTGAAAATTGTGTAATTATTGTTGATATGTACTTTCCTGAAGTTGAATAATAAGCTCTATCCCTCTCTCTCATTGGGTTTCCCCGCATTGGGGTTTTCCCTAGCATTTTCCTAAATTTATAAGTTATTCATGGTTGATTGAATGTTGTGCATTGTGTTTATTCCACTGCATAATTACTTAGCAATGTGTATTTATGCTTATGGTAATTTCTAAATGTGGGTTTTAGACATTTCAAAGTTCATGCAAGACAATTATCTCTAGGTTGCTAAGTGTATGACAGAATATTAGTTTGTTGATTTTGTCATTAAATTTCTACATGGTATCAGAGCTTGGCCTCTGAGAGACAGTGAGCAGTGAGATTTTTGGAAAAGTTTGAAGGGGGGGAATTTGTGATTGGTTTCCTTGAGTTGTGATAGGGAATATGGGTGCATGCATTAGATTTGAGGATTGGTTGGATGGAATTTCCAACTACTTGCAGTGGAAGGGTCGGATGTCATTTGTTCTCAAGGAGAACAATATTTGGAACTATGCTAGTTTTGTTGTTGTGGTTCCCACAACAGATCTTGTTGCTTTGGATTTGCATGAGGTTAAGGAGGCCAAATCCAAGAGGATTATTCTAGATGGGATGAAGGATCACCTTATCCCACACTTGGTTGAGAAGAAGACATCCAAACAGATGTGGGATGCACTTAAGAACTTATCTGAGGCAAAGAATGAAAACTGGAAGATGGACTTGAAGGCTAAGTTGCATGATACTTAGATGGGTAAGGAGGAGAGTGTTTCTTGTTATCTTACCCAGGTAGCTCAAGTGAAAGATGAGTTGGTTGTAGTTGGAGAGGTCATATCGGATTCAGAGTTGGTGAGGATATCCTTGAAAGTATTCACCAAGGAATGGGAAGTCTTCGTGAAGTGTGTGGTGGGTCGTGAGCATCTTCTAGAGTGGAGCAGACTATGGGACGATTTCACTCAGGACGAGATCCAAGAAGGATCTCAGAGTAGTCGACAGAAGATAGATGGAGTTGATGAGAATGTTTCTCTTGCTGCAAAGAGAAAGAAGAAAGGAAGTTTCAGGAGGGACTTGAGTAAAGTCGAATGTTATTGTTGTAACCAGTTGGGTCACCTTGCTTCTCATTGTCCTGAGAGGAAGAAGAAGAAGAAGGAACTAGATGGGCCTAAGACAGTTGTTACATCATCCATGGAGGATTTTGCTTCCATGTATGACAAGTAATTTTCTTTGGTTACCCTAGTTTCCAGTGTCAGTAGCAGAGGATTTGGAGGTGATATCAGATGGATTGTGGATAGTGGAGCCTCTTGCCACATGACAGGAATCTGGAAAATATTCCTAATTATCATAGAGACAGGTCCTGATCAACAGGTAGTAAATGAAGGTGGTATGGCACGAGTTGTACGTGGAGTTGGAAGGGTTAGATTATGACTCGAGCATGGAGGATTCATGGAGCTTGATGGAGTTCTCTTTGTTCCAGGTTTGAGGGTTAACTTGCTCCCAGTCTTATCCTTGGAGGATGTAGGATAATGTACATTGTTCAAGAGGGAACATGTCTTTATCTACTGGGAGGGAGTGGACCCGGTGGAACTACAGTTGATTGGTGATCAGGTGGATAGGTTGTATATGTTGTGAGGACAAACTTCAAGGTATCATTCAGCGTCAGATCAGGATTATGAGGAGGCTCCTGAGACTGCGGTGGGTCCAAGGATTTAGTATTTCATTCCAAGAGAAGAGAATGAGTCTCTTATGAGCACTGGAAGGAGGCTCATCCAATGTGATCGAACCGATTCTCAAGGTGGAGTGAATTCTCCAAGGAGCTCAGGGTTCTGGATAGCTATCATGAGAAGATCTTTTAGTTCGAGTTATGTGCAAGTGTTGAGGATGGCTCTAGGTTTAGAGGGAGATCCTACTGAGCACAGTGTGATGGAACCAGATGATAGTGATGGAAGCGAATACTTCCCTCGCTAAGAGGGAGTGTTAGCATTTTAGCTCGGGAGGTACTCTGCATGTTTTGTCTTGTATGTGGATGTAACCTTATGTTGACACTACTAGGCACTTAACTTTGTAATGGGTTTTATAAAGTTGTTATAAAGTGGTTCTTTTATTAAATGATTTTTTAATAAAGTGTACCTTCTAATATTAAAGTGACTTTATTTCATAAAGTGCACTTATGTTATAAAGTGAATTTGTACTTTAATATTTTAAGTGATTTATTTTGGAGGGAATGAATCATGGCCCTTGATCTTGTAAAGGCAATATTAGATCTTGGCCTTTGGATTTTGGTTGGGGAAGGTAAAAAGACACTTGGGAGGTAACAGGTCATCTTTAGATTTTATAAAAGAATGCATTGGGTAGTGTGTGATACACAAGAGAAGGATATTGAGATAGAATTAATCGGGCAACAAAGACGACACATTTCCCAAGAGATTTTTTGTTTTGTGAGTTTTGAAATTTTCTGATGTTAGAGAGGTTGTATTGTATGGATTTGTACATTACGTACAACAAGATGGGAAGGCACACAAATCGAGGCAGCTTGTTGCACAGATTTCAAGGCATCCATTTCAATGTTTTCTATTAGAGAAGAGAGTAGTTATTTTGTTTTCTGTACAAAAGATATTTTGGCACAAATTTTGAGTTACTGGAAAGGGAAAATACATACAATTGTATGGATTTTCTGGGAACAAAAATCGAGGCATATTTTGGGACAGTTTTGGTGTTGTGAGGTATTTTCTCATGGCTAGAAATTGTGTAATTGTTGTTGATATGTACTTTCCTAAAGTTGAATAATAAGATCTCTCTCTCTCTCTCATTGGGTTTTCCCACATTGGGGTTTTCCCTGTCATTTGCCTAAATTTATGACTTATTAATGGTTGATTGAATGTTGTTCATTGTGTTTATTCCACTACATAATTACTTAGCAATGTATATTTTTGCTTATGGTAATTTATGAATGTGGGTTTTAGACATTTCAGAGTTCATGCAAGACAATTATCTCTAGGTTTCTAAGTGTATGATAGAATATTAGCTTGTTGAATTTTTCATTAAATTTCTACATCTATGACCCCCCACGACAAGCAGTGCACTTGCCCAAAAAGAGTGTTTTAGATGAGATCCATGCACCCAATTGTTGTAGTTGATACTCACTCTATGAAAAATACTACCCAACCCCATGACAGAGACCACCAAAGGAAGGACGGAGGTATAATACATATTGGTAGTGTGGATTTCATCTACTTGTTGTTGGAAATATAACTAAGAGGGGGGGGGTGAATCAATTATGTATATAAGCTTGAAACTTTTCTTGTTATTTTCTGATTCTTTCTACATTATTATTTAATGTGTTGTTGATAACTTAACATGAATAGATATACAATATTTGATCAATCACACAGAATACACAAAGACATTGATTTTCATGAGGAAACCCATAAGTGTGAAAACCTCTTCTTCTTAGGATGTCCATCAAGCTCCAACTTTCATGTACATCACAGTCTTTGAACTCCAACTCAAATATGAGGCTACAACCTTTGATAACAAGATACAACTTGTAGTTAGAACCAACTCTCAGATTTCTCTAGCACCAACTCCCAGGTTTCTCTAGCACCCACTACATGGAAGCACCAACTCCCAGAATATCTTCTAGCACCAACTAGAATTTAGAGCACTGAAATCCTCCCTAGCACCACCCTACCACCCTGATTGAATCTTAAAAAAAAAAATCTTACTTTCTTTGTCTCTAATATGATTTGTTACAACTCCATGTCTCCTTTGCCTCTACAAGCTTCTATTACTCTACTCTTTCTACTGTTGCACACTCTTCTTACTATGTTCAGCTTCTCTTCTTCCTTTATACTCTGTGTTGTCTCTGTATGCTATACGTTTCACCTTCGATCTCTAGTTCAGGTCCTGTACACGGTCACATTCTACCCACATGCATAACTATCGAAAAATCACTCTATCTTCTTTGTTCTATGTGTCTTTCTCACCTCGAGTCCTCTGCCTGATCATCATCCAAACTCTTTATATTCTTTGGCGGTTATTCTGAATATTTACATCATTAGCGGGTGTTATCCTGATATTCTCTGGCAGTCACAATGCTTTATCTTATCTGGTAGTTACAGTCATTCATTTTTGGCTTCTTTGGCTTCTAAGCCCCTTCCTTCATGTGACCACTAGCGATGACCAAACGTGTATTCAAAAGGCGCTTCCCAATCTAAGTCTAGTCAGTGCTAGCTCCATTTCTCGATATGACCTTGGGTGAAGATATCATGTGACCAAGATATGGTGGGCACGCCCAAAGGTGGTTTGTATCAAACTACTTTTTTCCTCACAATTTACCTCGAGCCTCCACGTGTCCTTTCTCCAAAACCATGGTTTCGATTGTAGCCTGCCTTCAGATTTTTAAAGTTTGTGCATATTCAATCCCCGCAATGCAATGGGACCATCGATCTCACAATATTGATAGTGCTCCTAAACGGATGGTTCAGATTTTTTCTTTCACAATCTGCAGATCATATCTAACCTTCCTAGATCAACAATTGTGATTTATTTCGTGATCCGAGCTTCGGGAGTTTCAAATCTCAACCCTTTATTTCCTCCGTATGTCAATCTTCCAGAGTTGACAATCCACTGACGTGTATCCCTCTCGTATCAACAGTCAAGATCTCCTTCGGGTCTCCAGACTTCATATATTTCGAATCTCAAGTTCTTGTTTCTTTTGACTGGATATCTTTTGAAATGGAAGATTCGTTGATATATGTTCTCCTTAATCCAATGGCTATCCTCTGCTCCAAGACTTCGTCATTTTTTACTCTTTGGCGCTTCTCTTTTACATGAACGCTTTCACCTAGAGTCAACGATCTATTGACACATACCCTCTTTCACGATCAATGATCATGAGTGACTTCGACACTTCGGGTTTCGGGAGTTTCAACTCCTATGCACTCGTTTCTCCCGGAGTGATTTCACCCAAATGCATAATCTTCTGACACATACCCCTCCTGATGATCAATGGCCAAGGTCTTCTTCGGTTTTTCGGTGTTCAATACTTTGGGACTTTAGTCTAATCGCTGCTTCATTCTCCTCTGGAGTGGTCACCTTCTAAATAAGTCATAGGTGGTGGAGACCGCTTGCTGTCGATTAACACTTCCACTTACATTGTTCTTCCACTGAACTAGATCAATGGTTGAGAATGCACTCAAAGTGATCTTCAGATCAGACGGTTGAGAGCGGATTCAGACCTTCGTCCTTTAGGACTTTGGGACTTTTAACATTTTTTGGTGATGAAACTCCCAAAGTAAATCTCTTGAAGTGACGTAGCTTGCTTACATCACTTGTTGACATGGCACGAGCCAATTTCCTCTTGACACTTGTCATAATCTGATTATGCCATGTGTACTTATTTATGTGGTCTTCCACATGTCCTTGTTGATGTGGTTTACCACATGTCCTTGCTAAAGTGGTCTGCTGACTTGGGTGAGACATGTAGTCAGTGTAGTGGAGTGTGGAGGTAGAGTGCGGTAGTGGAGTGTGACATGTAGCAGGTAGTGGAGTGTGACATCGAAGTGCGGAGGTGGTATGTATGAGTGGTTTAGTGTTTTACTTGGAGGGGGGGTTAGGCAGTAAGTGGTAATGAGCGAGGAGGGTCCGAGTTGACAAGAATGTGACATGTATGACGGTCCCACATGGGAAATACCACCAACTCGAACCCCCCCTCCACAGTTAAAGGAAGAAAGGTCAGGGAGGTCCGATATGCCCTGCCGACCATAGATCTGAGTGCCCAATTATTGGTCATTGATATTATCACACCCTTATTCTAACTTATCCTATCCTTCCACTTATTTCGATCTGACGACTGACAGAAATTCGGATGATCGAATTCTCAATCATTTTTCCCCGCTTATCCTATCCTTCATTAATTCAATCCGACGGTTGTTGGTCCTATATATCAGTGATCCAATGGCCATTGTTGTTCTTTCTCCTGATCTTATGATCTCTCTAACTTAGAAGGATTTCTAAGTGTTCACGAGTCTCGACCTTTTCTCCTCCTGCGAGTCTGTCTCTTGGACCTCATCTGCACTTCTTGAAACTGCTATCTCTTCTGAGATTTCTCGTCTTCTGCGCTCTCGAGGTTTGGTTCGATGTTGTTCTTTCCATAAATGACAAGCATATTATTCCTGTAAACATGTCAACAATATACCCCTTTGGCATTGATGGCAACCCTAAAAGGTTGCACTATTCTTCTTAGACCTCCAACTGTAGCATACAGACAACACCTTTTTCTCCCCCTTTGACATCAATGTCAAAGAAAACAGGGAGTGACTATGTGCTCCCCCTGATCAGTTATACTAGGATAACTCTCCCC
>ML805563.1:160068-173690 GCA_009831015.1 Picea engelmannii
AATCATTCCTATTTGAAAGTGATAAAGGAGACAGAGAGGATGTAGATCCCACTATGAAAATTATGGCACCCAAAATGGCAATTCAATCCCAATGAAATGTTGATTATGTGGTAAAATAGGGATAAATTTATGTTATGGAAAAATTTATGGTGAGGAGTAGGAGATCATTCCTCCCCACAAATCAATCACCATTTTTATTATTTCCCATGTGTGTGGTAATTTATTGGCTCTAGAACAAGGTAGGAAAATCCACAATTATGCAGTTTTAGGGCATAAAACCTAGCTCAATCACCATGTTGAGTCTTCTACTTATGTGCATCAATTTATCATCTATAGAAAAAGATAATAATTTCCATGGTTTTGCAATTATGGGGCATAAAACTGAACTCAACCATCATTTTTATCACTCTACCTATTTGCATTGATTTAATGGATCTAAAAAAGGCAAGAAAACCAAAATTATGAAATAAGAATAGCCACCCTAATGAAGATGCATTGTAGCTAACATTGATGATATGAATGTCTCTCTCTTAAAATATTTTCTAGTACAATACTTCCCTCATACTTGAATATCTATCTGGGTGAGGGGAGTTGACTACAAGAATATTCCCAAAAATTATCCATATTGCATCTCTTATATCACAAAATATATTTTCAATAGTCATCCCTATCCCTCTTTTTTCATTCTTCAATATACAAATATCAACTAGGAAACTCAATGGTTCTATCCACTACACAAATATACAAATCTTATTTATGTTGGAATACTAAGAGGGGGGGAGTGAATCAGTATGAGCACTTTTACCACTTTTAACCACAATTTATAAACTTCAACTTAATCAACAATATATCATCAATATATCATCATTATATTATGATCATATAAACATAATAAACATCACATCAACAACATCAAATCAAGTATACAGTACACCAGAATTTACGTGGAAACCCAAACAAGAGAAAAACACAAAATGATTTCTTATATATCATAGAATACATTAATTGGAAGCACCAACTGGAAGGAGGGGCCAACCTGAAGGAAGCTCCAAATCCCTAGATTCTCTAGCTCCATCCAGAAAGAGGCTACAACCACCTGATTCTCAAGATCCAACCTGAAGGAAGCTCCAACTCCATGATTTCTCTAACACCATCCATAAGGAAGCTACAACCCCCTTTCCTTGGCTCGTCCTGTCACCCTGAACTACAAGTGTAGACCAATTGTCACTACCACAATTTTTTCCATTGTCATTGTCACTGTCACTGCCATTGTCACATCCACCTATAACATGTCAAATTGTCATTGTATCCAACCTGTCACTGTCAACCTGTCACATCAACATGTCCAACCTGTCACTATCATCGATACTCAACCAGATCCTCTCACATGGATCATATACCAAGAACACCTCTCAACTAGATTTCCAACATCACCAACACATGTCTCTACCAATCATGTACCAAGAACATGAACATACCATCACAAGATATGTGTCTCAACCATATATCAAAGAAAGTACTGAACCATTAACTTGTACCATACCAAACATCAATTGTGTACCACAACCTATACCAAATTTTGCATCAACCATGCACCAACACCTGTGCCAAACTGTGCATCAACCATGCACCAAAACTTGTACCATATGCCTCAACCATCAACAATGTACATAAACACCATACCAATTACCATTCTTGTACCATACCATGTATCAACCATGTACATAAACAATGTACATCAACACTTGTACCATACCATGTACCAAAAAAGTATCTCAACCATATACCATATCATGCAATCATACCATACACCATATACCATAGAATATATCAAGCAAGTACCACCAATGGTGTACCTTAACAAAGTACCAAAAAACCAAGATCATATACCAAGTATATGCCTCAAGCATGCACCATAACATCATCAACATGTAACCCTCAAAACATGCATATAAACATACATGTAACTCTGTAATAGACCTGGTGTATGTGATCATAGAATTGCAGACTATCCTGAACTTCAGCAACAAGAGAATAGCATCTTCATCAAAATTTACCTTAGTTTCATGGGACTAGTTTTTGGATTAGTCACGAACCCTAACTTTCAACAAGCATAAATTTGTACCTGTAATGAATAAAGGTCTAAAACATGTACCCAATATTATTCAATATCGTCTCTAAAATTTCTCCAAGTTTCACTACTTGGAACATCCAAGAAAAGGTGTTATAGGAAAAATGGAAAACCTTGTTGAATTCAGGATTATTCTAGCGAGTGAAATTGTAGAGAATGCCACACGTGGAATGTTTTATATCTAGATATGAAAATACTACATCGCATACTATGGATTGTAATATATCTAATTCATTTGGTCTCACTAAATTTGGGTCTTCTATGAAGAATTTATGATTGTTTTACCTGGAACACATGTTTGAGACTAGTTTAAGGACTAGCCAAAAACCCTATATTCCACAGAGTGTATCTCCGAAAATAAAACTATCAAGAATTGGAAACTTCTACCATAGGCACCTTGATATGTATTCTCAATAGAATCCAAGTTTCACTATGAGAATCATTCTATAAATAAATTTATAGCAAAAATTGTAAGATGACCTGTAAATAACATACCTTAGAACACATCCTCACAAGACTTCATCCTCCCTTGTAATTTCATCCGTCTTCACTTCATATTCCCTTTGAAATTATCCTTAGATATCCTTGGTTATCTCAGATAATAATCACTTTCTCACTTAGACATATATCCAATAAACTTGTGTGTGCAAATGAGAGGCTCTTGATGTGTATTTGTACTTTTCCAAGTGACTTCTTTACTTAGCTTTAGGGTCGACTTGTAACTTTTTATTCACAATTTTTTTACCCTTTTTCCTCATTTTTGGGTCAACTAATAACTTCTTGTTGCAGCCATTTATTTCCTCCTTAACCATACTTTAGGCCGTAACCATACTTTGGGGCTTCCATCTTCAAGAGGTCATATCTCCTCAACTGTGAGGAACTACGTGGCGTACCACCTATCACCAGAAATAGAATGATGAGGACTATCCATCTGTGAGTGAGTTAGATTCATTTAATATGTACTTCATGATCTAATTCCATGATCAAATATGGGATCCTTAAACATACTTAGTGTTTTCTTGTAGACTTATTCAAAGCATCTTCCCGTGAGGACCATCCTCAGAGCTACGCCATAAGGGGACCACTTTGGAGACTTCTCCAAATACACTCATCACATCAGTGGACATCAATCCACTACTTCAATGGGGAATATATCCTCAACCACATCTCTAGGGATTCTATACTTCTTCAAGGGTTCAAATCAATCTATAAGGTTTGACATCAATAAAAACCAACTATCCAAACCAATTTTCCAACAATATCCCCCTTTGGCATTGATGGCAACACCAACACTAATGGAAACATTAATGCTCCAACATTATATTACCCATGTTTTCTATGCCTGCTAAATATCCATCTCTATCCATATGTTGCTAATTGTTCATAACTTTGTTACTCGATTGTCCAAAATGATGACCCATCTATCACTCTATAATTCTTCTATTTGATTTCTCTGAATCTTTCTTTGAAAGTACTTCAAACAACTCAAAGGATGATTCATTGATTTGTAGTAGCTACTTCATAGAATCCCCCTATTAAACATTCATAATTCTAGGAGTCTCCAAGCCGGATGGCTCAAAAAAATGGAGGAATCCACCCGAATGCAGAGTAATCTTCCTCTCCATCTGTAGAATCATCATCTTCCTTAACTTTGATTTCTTCCTTTATTCCTATGGATTATTTATGATATTGCGCTACAATTCTTGAGAGAACAAATTCTTTGGCTTGTTCCTTCTCTTCTTCTTTTCTTTCTCCTACTATTGTGAATCATGCGATCTTTGGGACATGTTATTTATTTCCTTGCTCTTCTTGTATTTATTTTATTCTCCAAAGCTTCATGTATCTGACATCAATGCTTTCTTTCATGGAGGGATCTATCATGCTTCTGCAATTTCGAGCTATGTGGCCATAATTGTGGCATTTGTAACATTCAATATTATGTGGGGCCACATAAGTATCACTTCTTCCATATGCTCTGCAATCTACAGACTTATTTCCAAAGTTAGTATAATTAAAACAATGACCATAAAATAAATTTTGATACCTGGGAGTGAATGCTCTTCTTTGTGGTGTAGTCCTTATGAATTCTTGCCTTAGCTGATCATGATCTTCTCTTATGTTGATCCCTTCATTCTGATTGAATATTCTCTATGGATTTTATGTGGAGGGTCTTCTTGAAGATGTATCTTTATCATTTTTCTTTGATTATGGCTGACCATGATTCCTTCCTTTGAGCACTTCTGCATAACTCTTACTCTTTTGTTCATTCTTCTTTTCTGGCAACCTGAAATGCTTCTCTTCAAAATTATTTATTGATGATGTGGATGTTTCTTTATTTTCATCATTCTTACTTAGCTTGACAATTTTGGCTCTCAATTTGATGAATTATTCTTCAAGCTTCTCAACCTATTCTTCTGTCTTCATCATCTAACTCTTCATGACTTCTTATGTTCACTTTTCTTATTCAAGTTGGATCTTCAAGGAGATGATTTCTTTTTCAAGTCTTATTTTTTCTTGAAAAAACTCTTCTTCAATTTGATATAATTCCTCAGCTCTTTCTTGAAGATGATCTATCAACATATTTTCTCTTTTCTCTACTTCCTTTCTTTCGACTTCCAAACATTGTTTTTCTTCCATCTGACCTTTGTATGTTTCTTCAATCTTGTTGGCTTATTCTAGCTGAGATTTTCATTTCACGATGACCTGTTGGGATCCTTTGGAACTTTCTTGAGAATTATTCTTGACCAAGTTTTCTTCAAGGGACTTGTTTTTCTTTCGTTCTTTCATCAATTCGTCTAGAGCACTTATTAAGTCTGCTTCAAGATATACTATACCTTCTTAAAATTATTCTTCTTCTGAATCTTTTTTATATGAATAATATATTTATTGTTCTATACTTGCATCTTCTTTATCACTCTCTGGCTCTATGATGGGAGATTCCTCAAAATAGAGATCATGTAGCGTATCCCAAAGTTCTTTAGCTAATAAACATTTTCCCACTTTCTCTTTTACTAAATCATGTAATCCTTCCAAGATAAAATCCATTGCTATTTTATTGTTCTTTTTCAATTCTTTCTTAGCATCAATATTTGGCTTCTTTGAACCGGTGCATCCTGTAAAAACTGAGTACCAAACATCATATCTATGTGCCTATAAAAATGTTTTCATTCTAATGCTCCACATATCATACTACAGGCCATTCTGACCATCTAACTATGGTATTCCATTTCTATGCAAATCGTTTATCTCCATGATCTTCCTTCCAGTGGTTAAATTGTTTCCTTGAAGAAACCTACTCTAATACCAATTGTTGGAATACTGAGAGGGAGGGGTGAATCAGTATGAGCACTTTTACCCCTTTTAACCACAATATATAAACTTCAACTTAATCAACAATATGTCATCATTATATCATCAATATATCATCAGTATATCATGAGCATATAAACATAAGCAACAACACATAAACAACATCCCATCAAGTATAAAGAACAACAAAATTTATGTGGAAACCCAAACGAGAGAAAAACATGGAATTATTTCTTATATATCAAAGAATACATTCATTGGAAGCACCAACTTCCCAATTCTCCAACACCAAGTGGAAAGAGGCACCAACCCCTGATTTATATGAACCAACCTGAAGGAATCTACAACTCCCTGGATTCTCTGGCTCCAACCAAAATGAGAATACAACCCCCTGATTCTCAAGATCCATCCTGAAGGAAGCTCCAAATACCTGAGTTCTCCAACACCAACCAAAAGGATGCTAAGACCCCCTTTCCTTTCCCTGTGTTGTTGCCTTGAAATATAAATGTAGACCAACTATCACTACCACAATTAATGTCACTGTCATTGTCATTGTCATTGCCACTATCAAATCAACCTATAACCTATCAACTTGTCACTATATCCAACCTGTCATTGTCAACCTATCCAACTTGTCACTGTTAATGATACTCAACCAAATCCTCTCACATGGATCATATACCAAGGAAACCTCTCAACTAGATGTCCAACATCACCAACACATTCCTCTACCAAGAATGTACCAAAAACACCAACATACAATCACAAGATATGTGTCTAAACCATGTACCAAAGAATGTACCAAACCATCAAACTGTACCATACCAAACATCAGTCATGTACCATAACCTTTACCAAACCATATATAAACCATGCACCAACACCTGTTCCAAACTGTACATCAACCATGCACCATAACCTGTACCATATTCCTCGACCATCAACCATGTACATCAACACCATACCGACTACCAATCTTATGCCATACCATGTATCAACTATGTACATCAACACCTGTACCAACAATGTATCTCAACCATGTACCATATCACTCAATCATACCATACACCATGTACCATAAGATATATCAAGAAAGTACAATCAATGGTGTACCTCAACAAAGTACCAAACAACCAAGATCGTATACCAAGTATATGCCTCAAGCATGCACCATAAAATCATATATGTGTAACCCTAAAAACATGCATATAAACATACATGTAACTCTGTAACATACCTAGTGTATGTGATCATAGACCTACATACTTTCCTCAACTTCAACAATAAGAGAATAACATCTTCATCAAACTTTATCTTAGTCTCACGGGACTAGTTTTTGGATTAATCACAAACCCTAAATTTCAACAAACATAACTTCGTACCTATAATGAATAAAGGTCTAAAACTTGTACCCAATATTATTCAATATCATCTCTACAATTCCTCCAAGTTTCACTACTTGGAACATCCCAGAAAAGGCGTTATAGAAAAATGGCAGGCCTTACTGAATTACAGCTTATTCTAGAGAGCGAACATGTAGAGCCTACCACGTGTGGAATATTTGATATCTAGCTATAGAAATCATACACCGCATACTACGAACTTTACTCTATTTGATTCGTTTTTTCTCACTGAATTTGGATCCTCTATGAAAAAATTATTATTTTTTTACACGGAACACCTATTTGAGACTAGTTTGCGGACTAGCCAAAAAACATATTTTCCACAGACTGTATCTCTGAAAATACAATGACCCAGAAGCTGAAATTTCTACCAAAACTACCTTGATGTGTCTTCTCAATATAATCCAAGTTTGTCCATATGAATCATTCTATAAATAAATTTATAGCACAAATGGTAAGATGACCTGTAAATAACATACCTTAGAACACATCATCACAATACTTCATCCTCCCTTGGAATTTCACCCTTCTTCACTTTATCTTCCCTCTGAAATTTGCCTCAGATATCATTGGTTACCTCAGATAACAATGAATTTCTCACTTAGACATATATTCAATAAACCTTTGTGTGCAAATGAGAGGCTCTTGATGTGTATTTATACTTTTCCAAGTGAATTCTTTAATTAACTTTAGGTTCGACTTGTAACTTATTGTTTACAACTATTTTACCCTTTTTCCTCATTTTGGGGTCAACTAATAACGTCTAGTTGTAGCCATTTATTGGCTCCTTAACCATACTTTAGGGCTTCTTAACCATACGTCTAGGCTTCCATATTCAAGAGTTCATATATCCTCAACCATGAGGAACTACGTGGCGTACCACCTATCACCGGAAATAGAATGATGAGGACTATCCATCCATGAGTGAGTTAGATTCATTTAATATGTACTTCATGACCTAATTATATGATCAAATATGGGATCCTTAAACATACTTAGTGGTTTCTTATAGACTTATTCAAAGCGTCTTCCCATGAGGACCATGCTTAGAGCTACGCCATAAGGGGACCACTTTGGAGACTTCTCCAGATACACCCATCACATATGTTGACATCAATCCACTACTTCAAGAGGGAATATCTACTCAACCACATCTCTAGGGATTCCAAACTTCTCCAAGGGTTGACATCAATGACAACCAACTATCCAAACCAATTGTCCAACAATATCCCCCTTTGGCATTGATGGAAACACCAACATTGATGAAAACAATAACGTTAATGACAACATTGATGCTCCAATAATCATGATCCCCCTGTGAACATTTATCCTCATCAATGTTTCTCACTCTCACCCTTTGACATCAATGACAAAGGGTCTATATCCTTGGGGCTTCTCCACGTATCTTCATGATTATGTTTTTTCTTTCTGTTTCCATGTTTTTGACATCATGGGAAAAAGGATAACTCCCCTTATATTTATGTCTCCCCCTGTCTATATGCTATTGATATTCCTTTCTGGATCTCTTTCTCTGATGATTTATCTTCTCTTGACTTCTCTGCAAGATGTCATGTAGATAAATGTAGGGATACTCATAAGTGTTTATTTTCCTCTCTTCCAGTGCTCGCTAATTGTCCATTGGTGCTTCCGCTTGTAAATATATGACATATATAAAAATCATTCAAAACTTGATTTCTTCATTCACTTTTCATGTTCACTTGACCATACTGTTCAATAAAAAAATTTGATGATTTAGCTTCTCCTGACAGTTTTTCTTTCCCTGTTATGTTGTGCCTTTCCTTGTTTTCTTTTTTTGTGACCAACTGATTTCAATTGTAAATGTGTTGTTATGAATCTTATGTGACTAAGGATTTATGTACCTTCTAAATATTCATCTTTATTTATATATGATATGCATATTCTCTGACCCATTTTTTTATACCTGCTAAATATCCATCTCTGTCCATATGTCGCTTATTGTTCATAACTTTTTTACTCAACTGTCCAAAATGTTGACCCATCTATCACTTTGTACTTATGTTATCTGACTGCTCAGAATTTGACTCTACAAATACTTCAAACTATTGTAAGGATCATTCGTTGATCTATAGTAGCTACTGCATAGACTCCCCCTGTTAAAATTCATAATGTTAGGAGTCTCCAAGCAGGATGGCTCAAATCAATGGAGGAATCTGCCCTAATGTGGAGTAATATTCCTCTCCATCTATAGACTCATCGTCTTCCTTAACTATGACTTCTTCATTTTTTCCTATGGATTCTTTATGATATTGCACTACAATTCCTGAGACTACAAATTCTTGGGCCTATTCCTTCTCTTCTTCTCTTCTTTCTCATACTACTTCAAATCTTGCGATCTTTAGGACTTGTTCTTTATTTACCTACTCTTCTTGTATTTATTTTCTTCTCCAAACCTTCATGTATCTGACATTGATTCTTTCTTTCATGGAGGGATCCATCATGCTTCTACATTTCCGAGCTATGTGACCATAATTGTGGAATTTGTAACATTCAATCTTATGTGGGGCCACATAAGTATCAATTATTCCTTATGCTCTTCAATCTACAACCTTATGTCCAAATTTAGTACAATTAAAACAATGACCATAAATAAATTTTGATACATGGGAGTGAATTATCTTCTTTGTGTTGTAGTCCTTCTAAATTCCTGCCTTGGCTGATCATGATCTTCTCTTATGTTGATCCATTCATTCTGATTGAAGATTCTTTGTGGCTTGAATGTGGAGGGTCTTTTTGAATATGTATCTTTATCATTTTTCTTCGATTTTGGCTAACCATAATTCCTTCCTTTGAGTACTTATGTATGACTGTTACTCTTTTGTTATTTATTCTTTTCTAGCAACCTAGAGTGATTCTCTTCAACATTCACTACCGATGATGTGGATGTTTCTGTATTTTCATATTTCTTACTAAGATTGACTATTTTGGCTTTCAATGTGACAACTTCTTCTTCAAGCTTCTCAACCTCTTCTTCTTTCTTCATCATCTAACTCTTATGACTTCTTCTGTTCACTTTGCTTCTTTAAGTTGGATCTTCAAGGAAATTAGTTCCTTTTCAAGTCTTCTTTATTGTTGACCAAATTATTCTCTAATTTGATTTAAATCCTCAATTATTTCCTTAAGATGGTCTACCAAAATATTTTCTCTTTTCTCTACTTCATTTCATTCATCTTCCAAACACTACTTTTCTTCCATCTGACCTTTGTATGTTTCTTCAATCTTTCTAGCTTCTTCTAGTTGAGATTTTAGTTTCACGATGACATATTTGGATTCTTTGGAACTATCTTTAAAATTATTATTGACCAATTATTCTTCAAGAGACTTGTTTTTCTTTCTTTCTTTCATCAATTAGTCTAGAGCACTCATTAATTCTACTTCAATATCTACTATACCTTCTTCACAGTCTTCTTCTTTCGAATATATCGGACATGATGGGTATCTTTCTTTTTCTGTACCTACATATTCTATAGCACTCTATGGGTCTATGATGGGAGATTCCTCAAAATAGAGATCATGTAGCTTATCCCAAATTTATTTAGCTGATAAACATTTTCCCACTTTCTCTTTCACTGAATCGGGTAATCCTTCCAAGATGAAATCCATTGATATTTTTTTGTCTTTTTCAATTATTTCTTAGTTGTAGTCTTTGGATTCTTTGAACTAGTGTATCCTGTAACAACTGAGTACCAAAAAGCATATCCTATGCCTATAAAAAAATTGCATTATGATGCTCCACATCTCATATTGAAGGCCATTTTGATTATCAAACTGTGGTATTTTATTTTTATACAAAGTGTTGTTCTCCATGATCTTCCTTCTAGTGGTTAAAATTTGTCCTTGAAGGAACTTGCTCTGATACCAATTTTTGGAACACTGAGGGGGGGTGAATCAATATGAGCACTTTTACTAACTTTTAACCACAATATATAAACTTCAACTTAATCAATAGTATATCATCAATATATCATCAATATATCGTTAGTATATCATTATCATATAAACATAAACAACATCACATTAAGTACACAATATACCAGAATTTATGTGGAAACACAAATGGAGAAAACCACATAATGATTTCTTATATATCAAGTAATACATTCATTGGAAGCACCAACTTCCCAATTCTCTAGAACCAACTGGAAGGAGGCACCAAACCCATGATTTACAAGCACCAACCTAAAGGAAGCTACAACTCTTTGTATTCTCTTTCTCCAACCAAAATGAGGCTACTTCTTAGGATCCAACCTGAAGGAATCTCCAACTCTTTGAGTTCTATGTTACCAATCGGAAGAGGATATGACCCCATTTACTTTCCCCATACTTCCACCCTGAAATATAAGTGTAGACCAACTATAACTACTACAATTTTTGTCAGTGTCACTGCCACTATCACATCAACCTATAACCTGTCAACCTGTCACTATATCTAATCTGTCATTGTCAACCTATCACATCAACATGTCACTAATTAACATGTCCAATCTGTCACTATCACTAATACTCAACCAGATCCTCTCACATGGATCATATACCAAGGACAACTCTAAACTAGATGTCCTAAATCACCAACATGTTCCTCTACCAAGCATGTACCAAGAACACAAACATACCATCACATGATATGTGTTTCAACCATGTACCAAATCATGTACCAAACCATCAACCTATACCATACCAAACATCAATAATGTACCACAACCTATACCAAACCGTGCATCAACCATGCACCAACACCTGTGCCAAACCGTGCATCAACCATGCACCATAACATGTACCATATGCCTCAACCATCAACCATGTACATAAACACCATACCAAGTACCAATCTTTTATAATACCATGTATCAACCATGTACATAAACACCTGTACCATACCATGTACCAACAATGAATCTAAACCATATACCATATCACTCAATCATGCCATACACCATGTACCATAGGATATATTAAGCAAGTACCATCAATAGTGTACCTCAAAAAAGTACCAAACAACCAAGATCATATACCAAGTATATGCCTCAAGAATGCACCACAACATCATCAACGTGTAACCCTCAAAAAATGCATATAAACATACATATAACTCTGTAACAAACCTAGTGTATGTGATCATAGACCTAGAAAATTTCCTCAACTTCAACAACAAGAGAATAACATCTTCATCAAACTTTAACTTACTCTTACGGGACTAGTTTTTGGATTAGTCACAAACCCTAACTTTCAACAAGAATAACTCCATACTTGTAATGAATAAATGCCTAAAACTTGTACCCAATATTATTTAATATATTATCTACAATTCATCCAAGTTTCACTGCTTGGAACATCTTGGAAAAGGAGTTATAGAAAAAATGGCAGACCTTGCTCAATTCTGGATTATTCTAGAGAGTGCACTTGTAAAGTATGACACGCATGGAATATTTGATATATAGCTATGAAAATAATACAAAACATACTACGGACTATACTCTATCAAATTCATTTTGTCCCACTGAATTTGAATCCTCTATGAAGAATTTATGATTGTTTTACCCGGAACACATTTTTGAGACTAGTTTCAAGACTAGCCAAAAACCCTATATTCCACAGAATGTATTTCCAAAAATGAAACAACTGAGAAGCTAAAATTTCCACCACAGGTACCTGGATATATCTTCTCAATATAATCCAATTTTCAATATCTGGATCATTCTATAAATACAGTTATAGTGAACATGGTAAGATGATCTGTAAATAACATACCTTAGAACACATCCTCACAAGACTTCATCCTCCCTTGAAATTTCTCCCTTCTTCACTTCATATTCCTCTGAAATTGTCCTCAGATATCCTTGGTAACCTCAGATAAAAATCACTTGCTCACTTAGACAGATATTCAATAAACGTGTGTGTGCAAATGAGAGGCTCTTGATTTGTATTCAATAAACTTTAGGGCCGACTTGTAACTTCTTGTTTATAATTGTTTTACCCTTTTTCCTAATTTTTGGGTCAACTAATAACTTATTTTTTGAACCATTTATGGGATTCTTAACCATACTTTGGGGCTTCTTAACAATACTTCAGGGCTTCCATCTTCAAGAGGGAATATCTCCTCAACTGTAAGGAACTACATGGCGTACCACCTATCACTAGAAATAGCATGATGAAGATTATCCATCCATCAGTGAGTTACCTTCATTTACTCCATAATTAATGACCTAATTCCATGATCAACTAGGGGATCCTTAACCATACTTAAGGTTTTCTTGTAGACTTCTTCAAAGCATCTTCCTGTGAGGGCCATGCTTAGAGCTACACCATAAGGAGACCACTTTGGAGACTTCTCCAAATACACCCATCACATATGTTAACATCAATCCACTACCTCAAGAGGGCATATCTCCTCAACCACATCTCTAGTGCTTCCATACTTCTCCAATGGTTGACATCGATATCTAAGGGTTGATCTCAATGAAAACCAATTATCTAGACCAACTATACAACAATTTATATCCACTATACAAATATACAAATCTTATTTATATCCACTATACAAATATTTCCAAATTGAATGTTTCTAATATAGTTTTGGTCGAGTTTTATTAATAAAAAACATCATTTATGGTGTTTTTCCCATCATTACTCTATATTTTAAGAAACTATGAATTAATGGTGTAGTGTATGGCACATCATGATCAATACTCTCATGTGTGTGTGTGTGTGTGTGTGTGTGTGTGTGTGTGTGTGTGTGTGTG